>WURV02147201.1:0-18140 GCA_011762755.2 Epimenia babai | reverse complement strand
ATGATTTACCTATATGCACTTACTATTGTGTTATACAATATAATTAGTTATCACACGAAATGTATATAGGCGCCTTAAAGACATACTAGTTATTAGGGCACCTCCAAAACAAATGTATTATTATTATTATAGTGCAAGTTAACTTATTGCAAATTTTTATAAATGAGAGTAGGTTAATTTTGAGTTTTCTTCAAGAAATATCACTGTTTCACTATTTATTTCAACCAAACTAGCACTTATTAGTAGGAAACTAGAGCATTTATTTCTATTCACAACTAACGGACATTAAGCATAAAACATAAAATCATTCAGGTAAATATTAATAATAAGCAATGCAAAATAATTTTATAAAATTTGAGCCCGCTAGCTTGAGGGACCCTAAGCTATATCCTATAGTAATTAAGAAGATAGTCTCTCTGGCAGCACATACATTTTTTACATGTACAGTCATTTACCCTTAATGAAGTATGCTTGCTATTAACCAGCTTCATGACGGGCCATTATAATAACTTTGGTTTCTATTATTAAGTTTAATTATTATTGAGTGAATTACAGGTAAGATATGTATTAGAGTATATTTGAATAATGCTATGGCACGGACATTAGTATAAGTAGCTTCTATAATGTAGGTACGTATATTGTTTGTTGATTGGTAGCCATATCTTAATTCCTTAAGGCTGTATCTAAATACGATAATTGGAAACTTGTTTCAATAGCAGCTTTATGGGTTAGTACACGTGGACATTTCGGACATTGACCCACATAAGTGTAAACAATCGCAGTTATTGAGAATGAGTGGCGGGAGGCATATTGTTGGTCATGCGGACAGGAAACGAGCAGCGTGTGATAACGAATGGAGCTGCGTTGTCATTGTTTCTAGCGAATTCTTGAGTTACTCTTATTTATCACTTTACTGTACACGCGACATGAGATATGTATCTCAAGATTAGACAGACACGATGTACGAGACGTGCGAAACTGACGAGACATGCTAAACTAATGAGACATGCTAAGCTGACGAGACATGCTAAACTGACGAGACATGCTAAACTGACGAGACATGCTAAACTGACGAGACATGCTAAACTGACGAGACATGCTAAACTGATGAGACATGCGAAACTGATGAGACATGCGAAACTGATGAGACATGCTAAACTAACGAGACATGCTAAACTGACGAGATATGCTAAACTGACGAGACATGCTAAACTGACGAGACATGCGAAACTGATGAGACATGCGAAACTGATGAGACATGCTAAACTGATGAGACATGCGAAACAGACAAAATTAGACCTGATGAGACAGGTAAGACCCAAGAGACATACCTCTAAAATGCGAGCAACATCGTATGATGGGGTGGGGTAACATGCTAAACTGACGAGATATGCAAAACTGTTGAGACAGACAAAATATGGCCTGATGAGACAGGTAAGACCCAAGAGACAGATTCCTTTAAAATCTGAGCGACATCAAATGATGATGCAGGGCATGTAGATAAGTGAAATTTGCGAGACATCTTGATAGATAAGACTGGTGAGACAAGTAATGAACATGGAGACATGGATGACACAAAAATGGATAAGATGCGTGAGACGTATGAGGCATGCAAGATAGCTAACATAATTATGTGAGGAGGAATGGCATAGGAAAGATAGACGAAACAAATATAATGGATGAGACATCTAAGATGGAGGAGGAAGGCTCTATGTATGAGATAGATTAGATGGACATGATGGGTGAGGTGTATGAGATAGCAGAGGCGGATGAGACAGATGAGATGGATATGACGAGTGAGAGGGATGATACTGGTGAAATGGATAAGGCATATGAGATGGATGAGACAGAAATGACTGAAAAGTGTGACCCATAAGACAGACATATTAGATAATACAGAGGATGCTGATGAGATCGATGGGATGGAGGTGGATCAGACCCGATGGATAAAATGGTGAAGTGAATCAGACAGAAAAGATGGATAAGATGGTGAGGTGAATCAGATAGACAAGATGGATAAGGTGGTGAGGTGAATCAGACAGACAAGATGGGTAAGATGGTGAGGTGAATCAGACAGAAAAGATGGATAAGGTGGTGATGTGAATCAGACAGAAGAGATGGATAAGATGGTGATGTGACACAGACAGACAAGATGGGTAAGATGGTGAGGTGAATCAGACAGACAAGATGGGTAAGATGGTGAGGTGAATCAGACAGACAAGATGGGTAAGGTGGTGATGTGACACAGACAGACAAGATGGGTAAGATGGTGAGGTGAACCAGACACACAAGATGGATAAGGTGGTGAGGTGAATCAGACACACAAGATGGGTAAGATGGTAAGGTGAACCAGACACACAAGATGGATAAGGTGGTGAGGTGAATCAGACAAACAAGATGGGTGAGATGGTGAGGTTAATCAGACAGACAAGATGGGTGAGATGGTGAGGTTAATCAGACACACACAATGGCTAAGATGGTGAGGTTAACCAGACACACACGATGGCTAAGATGGTGAAGTGAATCAGACAGACAAGATGGGTGAGATGGTAAGGTGAACCAGACACACAAGATGGATAAGGTGGTGATGTGAATCAGACAGACAAGATGGGTAAGATGGTGAGGTGAACCAGACACACAAGATGGATAAGGTGGTGAGGTGAACCAGATACACAAGATGGGTAAGATGGTGAGGTGACACAGACAGACAAGATGGGTAAGATGGTGATGTGAATCAGACAGAAAAGATGGGTAAGATGGTGAGGTGAACCAGATACACAAGATGGATAAGGTGGTGATGTGAATCAGACAGACAAGATGGGTAAGATGGTAAGGTGACACAGACAGACAAGATGGGTAAGATGGTGATGTGAATCAGACAGAAAAGATGGGTAAGATGGTAAGGTGAACCAGACACACAAGATGGATAAGGTGGTGATGTGAATCAGACAGACAAGATGGGGGAGGTGGTAAGGTGAATCAGACAGAAAAGATGGATAAGATGGTGAGGTGAATCAGACAGAAAAGATGGGGAAGGTGGTGAGGTTAATCAGACAGACAAGATGGGTACGATGGTGAGGTTAACCAGACACACACAATGGCTAAGATGGTGAAGTGAATCAGACAGACAATATGGATAAGGTGGATAAGGTGGTGAGGTGAATCGGACAAACAAGATGGGTAAGATAGGTAAGACATACGCGCAACAAATATTAGAACGCCATCAAAGCCAACTGGAAGACTCGTTGTATGCAAAGGAAATGTTTGAAAATGCATTTAGATTTTATTTAAATCAGATGTAAATATTTAAAAATGATTGTCCATACATAAAATGTTGATACAGGGCCATTAATATTGTACATAGAAATCCATGGAATTAGGGGTCGTATTTACAATACTGTCAGTGAAATTGAAGATAAATGTATGATACAAGCCTGGATAAACTCGCTACCTGAGCCATTATTGGTCGTTCATAACGTCCGTAATGTGGTCGAAAGGTCAGATTTATTCACTATGGTTGGGGAATCACCGATTTAATCCCCACAGATAGCTAGTTGTGTGATAAGTTTTGGTCATATTCATTGAGATGATTATATAACCGAGATAGAGTGCCACGAGAGATCGTATTTTCACAATCTGAAACATAGCCACGACCGAGGGAAGGAGCTTATATTTAGTTAGATTCGGTGTCGAACGCGATACTCATGGGATTCAAGTCGAATGTTATGAGCATTAGGGCATCCGTTCCTTGAATCTATCGTAAGTTGTGGTTACAATAGGCTAATCAACTAATCAAGTTTCTAGTTAGATACATACATATACAAGTGTTCCCTTAAATTTATGCCGTAGCTATTCATGCCTATCTTAAACGGTATTTAAACGGTAGTTCTTTGACAATTTTCTGTTGTAGTCCGTGCGAGGCTGGCTCTAAATCAAAAGATCACATCTGTTCATACCCTTCGGCCAATGTATCGTTGCAAGAAAATGAAGTAAGTTTTGTCGTACGCCTGTTAAATCATTTAGAAATCATTTTCAATATATTTCATCGTGCTGCTCCGATTTTATCAATAATTCATGGGTTTATATATTTTACCATGTGATTTTATTTGATATTAATGCTCAATGTACTGTTTTGAAACTACAAATCCTCCCATGATATCAAGTTACTTTCACGATTATGTCAGCTTATTTTATTACTCACATTCGCCGACTTCCCGTGCGTCTGTGGATAGGCAGTTTGGTGAAAAAATACAATCGAGCAAAGGATATTTTGAGAAGCAACATAATGACTAACAATATCAGAAAGATTTTGACAGAATATGAAAACACCTCTCTCCGTATTGGCTTCTGAGCAATGTCAGTTGCTAAATTCATTCACGTACCAATTTTTTCCATACTTTTTTCGGCCGACTATAATACCCGCGCCATCTACGGTAATTCTTCACTGGGAATATCTCAAAGTACAATAAATTGTGAATTGTATATATTTGAGTCCTGTTTGATTTTGCAGTTGTTGATGAGGGGGCAGCGATATCGCATTTTGTTACAACTGGAACTTCCAGAATCTCACGTCAACGAAAAAATAGGCGAGTCAGACCACCATGATTATTTATGAATCTCTATGGCAACACGAAATGACAAATATTTACCCAAAGTGTACTTGATAAACTTAAGCTAAAGTTAAGGTATTGAACACACTTTTCGTGGGTAATCAACACGGAATTCTACAGTGCTGTCTTTATTTGACTTGCGTTATATAGTTGCTTCACATATTCCGGTGTTCATCCAAATTTTAAAGAAATTCACAGACACAATGAGGACTAAAAGCTACAATTATCAAAGTTTTTTTTGTGTCTGAGTAATGGTGTATCAACTGTCATATTATATCAATTATTTTTTCGGGATATTAAACTTTAATACAGGAGATGGATAAGTATTGGTAAATAATATCAGTGGCTGTGCCATATCGTATAAAACCGCAAGTAAAGGTAACACCTTATTGACTGAGATAATGATGCATAAAGGCTTTCGTATACAAGTATACTCGACAAAGTGTTTGTAGAACTGAAAGCTCGTATTTAATGTTTCCTCGTGAGTAAGGTTTTGCCTTTACTTTGTGTTTGGTAAATAACTGATATGATAAATAATTTACATCAGAAATACTTAGAGGTCACCACAGTTCACAAATAGTAGGAAAGATTATCTCTCATATATATATATCGGTCTCTCCCCCCTCCCCCGTGCATGCAATCGGATATGTGCGAAAACTTCAATATCTGCCGATCTTAGCTGAAACTGGGAAATAAATTTGACAGGTCGACCGACATACAATGAAACATAACTTCACAAAAGTCGGATCGGGAGGTGACAAACCAATTTAGGCACGCTTCGTTAAATCTTGCGTCCTCCTATCCGGGTGATTCACCGCAGGGGAGAGCAATCAACAATGACGTCATAGACCAACATAACAATCACGAGACACAACTGTGTTAACAAGTCAACACACAGATGAAATCATATCTAGATAGAACATCAGCATGTATTTGTTATCTAGTCAACTTGACAATTATGACAGCTAAATAGCTAAAAGAGTTAAAATTAAATCCGCGCAAAACCGAATAATTTATTATCTCCCCTTATCCAACAGGGGCTAAAATCAGTCTCCCTCTCTCTGTCCCTCTCCCTCTCTCTCACTGTTAATAATGACACCATCAGACCATCGGATGATACCATCAGTCAGTGATACCACGGACCAGCGGCTCACACCTTCAGAAAATCGGATGATCCTATGAGACCATCGCATGACACCACCAGACCTTTGTATGAAACCACCAGACCATCGGATTACACCATCCAACTTAGTTTGATTTAGTTCGCAACCCGGGATTTATCTTATTTGGTAAGAATTTTATGCCTCGCAAACAAATCTCGGCTATAATTAATTCTGGCTATACGCATTTAGAGAATATTTTAAGGTAATTTCTAAATTTATAGACCCTGACTTGTGCGAACTTTATCGCCATCGTCGTCGTCGTCATGGTTATCGTCATTATCAACATTGTATAATGAATCTCTAACTTTGAAACTACAGTGTAAATGACTTTTTGAAATCTTTACACATCTACTGTAGCACTCCAGATTTTGAGAACTCCCTACTCGCCTCTTTGCTTCTGCTAAATCCTTATTTTGTCGAGTCGTTTAGGGAGCGCCTCGCTAATCGACTCTGTACACAGTTGTATTTAACATTGATCTGTATTACCTGTATACTGTTAGATGTTAATTTTATATAATTCAAGTAATTACATTATAGTCTTAGACCATTAGGCTATTGTTTCATGTAAAGTGTCATTGACAGCTCTGCTAATAAGTACACTTTAAACAAATAAATTTCATTTCATTTCATAAAATAACTATTAAATACTTCTACACAATGTTTACACGATGTATAGTAAATAGAAATTAAATAACGTATTATATTACAATTATATTTTTTGTTCATTAGGCGAACAATCATTGATTTTAAGCTTATTAAAATACGACTTCAAATACAGTAATCGAATTATAATATCGATTCGCATGGATGCATACATAAGCCTACAAACAATTTGCTGCACGACTACTATGTATGAGCAAGCGTCAAACAGTCGTCTGTCTACGTAACACAATCAGTGGATTAACAGAAAATAAGTGTAGCCTAGTTTTATTACTGTATATCATAGCCAATGGATCGACACACCGGTAGGTGTTTTTAGATTAAATACAAATTTAATTAATATTCTAATTTCTTTATTTATATATACATTATCATTGTGTAATCGGAACATTAAACACGTTTGAATATTTTATGATTTCGATCGCGATTCAAGCCTTGAACTAAGATAGCGTCTGTCTTTTTCCGTCTGACAATAATGTTTATTAACGTTTTGTGTTGCTTCGCCCGGGTGACTAACGGGTGGATCTCTCTAAGAACGTGGGAACTACACTCGTAAGCCTACTTGCCAGTCATGGTGTATTCAACAAATGTCCATTGAGACTTACCGTGTGTGATTGTAATGGTAATATGACTTTGCAAAATCACGATGTTTTTATAGAACGCCAGAGTACATCTATCGATGTTGCACGTAGCGATGACTATGCTGGATTCGACTGTATATTATTTATTAAAGTGTCTGACATTTAGGCAGAACTATCACTATATACATGCCTGATGGCTACTAACATATATACAGATAGAGGTACAGAACTATATACACGCGCAGGAAAACAAATAATGTGTATTCAACAAATGTCCATTGAAACTTACCGTGTGTGATTGTAATGGTAATACAACTTTACAAAATCACGATTTTTTTATAGAACGCCACGTACAGAGTCCCATCAGAGGTATAGGTTTTTTCTGTGCATTTCCTTCCAGCTATTCAGAGAATCACATTGGCTACCCCATTAACATCACGTTCATATAGAAAACACATCAAAAATCAGCCAATCAATTTACAGTCCATGGTACTTGTACAGATATCTGTGTATATCGCTGGCATGATATACGGACTTAAAATATCAGTGGTTCTTAAAAACGGTGTCAAATATCTAAATGCGCAGGAAAAGGCTTGCCCCTGTAGCTCAGTTGGTAGAGCACCAGATCGGTTACCTGGGGGTCGTGGGTTCCAGTCCCATCAGAGGTATAGGTTTTTTCTGTGCATTTCCTTCCATAAATTGGAAACTTTTCATTTATAGCCATGTGTTAAAAGGGCACTATTAATCAATAAAATCATTTCATTTCACTCCAATTATCCACCTTAGGTGATTGGTTCTCTGTAGCCAACAAGTTTGATATCTACAATTTTGCTTAAAAAGGATCATTTTTTCAAATTATTATTAAAATGCCATATGACCCCTATATTTGCGTAATTTCATAGGTATAATAAGCCACTAAGATGCATGACAAAGAACAGAAATATCTAGATACTACTGTATTACTAAAATGTGACATTTACGCAATGGCTACAGTGAGAGATACGGTGGGCGTAACTTTTTTCTTTCAGTATATTATGGTTGCCGTTTAGTTTCTACAGCGTCATCAGGATTTTACAGTGTTCGGATAGCGTTAGTTTAGGGTAAACGACTTGTATTAATTCTCGGAATTACCGCAGTTTTCCGGGACTACTAGACTGACTGCGATTCCTTTATATGTCGGGAGGTGTATGTGGGGCAAATCTTGAGGCATAATGGATACGAGTTCTGCTTTGGTCAGATGTACGGCATGACATGTTTGTTATGAAATGTTCGTTATGAAATGTACAGCATGACGATCACAGTAACTAATGGTTTAGTAATGCACTTGGATAAAGCACAAATATTTATAAATTATGCGTAATCACAGACTTTCTCATCGGGCATATTGAGGATAATCTATATCCACAGGTTAAATATAGCTTACGTCGTGATGTATAAGTCGATTGTCAATTCTGTCACAATGTTTCAACATCAACCCCATGTACAGTATATAAGTAGGGTGTATTTCCAGAAAAAATGAAAAATCCTATATATTCATCAGAAAAAAGCTACACAATAGAATCCTATCGTTTTGCCACGGCGTTGTGTCTAAACCGTGTTTTTTTTCTCAGCAAAACGATACTTAATTATGATTTATACAAAACTAATGTGTCGGTACACGTTTTGCCGAAATACACGGTCTCTCTCCAACTAATATATAGGCTAAGAGAAGTTTTTAATACATATGCATAAGAATTTCCTAATGGTAAACATGGCGGCAGCAAACGAAAGCATGCGACAAACATCGAACAGATCGATCGAACGATATCATTTGTTCGGAATATGTTCCCTAATGTCAGAGTGAGATTGCAACACGTTAGAAAGAATACGTGCATGTCAGATGAAACATGTTTAGTTATCGCGAATTCAAAATGAAATCTGTGTTTAGTGTATTCGTGGTGGCTTGTGGTGAGTATTAACTGTAATAGTCATTAATAGAGGGTATCATTTACTGGTATGTAATGGCAATGATAATGAACGAGAACGTAAAAAAATCGATTTACTCTAGTAGTCAACGGAATATTAATTTAAGCAGTTCGTGGTAGAAGCTCTGAACCCGTAAACGATATGTTGCCGATTCGAAATCGCCTATTTGGAGACTTTTCTGCGATGCTCCTCACCAAGTCATTTATTCGTGATTGCTGAAGTGAACCAGTCTCTAAAATTGGCAGATGTTTGACATTGTTTTTGATGACTGATATGCAAGTGTAGAAGGTATTGCATTGGCGCTGAATAGCTGCCATAGCAATTTATTGTAAACTGTGACTGAGAGCCTTTATTGACTGATACTTGCAGTCTATAAATGTAGTGCTTGACTTTTTATCTTTTAAATAAATAACATGTAATGTTCGTTCACATATAGTTCTGTCACATTGAAATCTGATGGATTTTTGATTTCAAAAACTTTTACTTCTACTTTTGAAATCATCATCAGTATGTTATCCATATTTCGAAAGTTACTATGACAGCGTTGTAACAATTTTGATAGTGTTCATAGGCATCGTGGCCGCCTCGTCATGCAACGTCGTCAAAGTCAAGGAATGCGTTACGGTGCACAGAGCGACCCTAGCTGGCATCTCCCTAAAGTTAAGGACGAGTAAAATCAGCCAGGCACAAGCAAATAATGCTATATGCAAGTGTGTATTGCTCAAACTACTGTGTATCTGCCTCAATATCTGTGCCTCCCTGTCTTGCTCGTTCTCTTTTCTCCTTCCCTTCTCTGGTTCCCCTCTCGTACTGTCTTCATAACCCAAGAAAGTCTACTATCTATAGTATATTAAGCATCTAAGATTGAATAATTGTAGGTAGCCTGCATGTCCTCCAGTTGCTTTTCAACGTCGCAATTTTCAGCCATTTACATTTTTGCGATGTTGTTTTCGTAGATTTTAGTTATGCACACATAATTAAATAAAAAGAAATACCTTTAGCCTAATTCTAACATGTTGTCAATATGTTGTTTATTACTTCTCACAGCAGGATTAAACCAATAGAGTTACAAAATTAGACAAGAAGTTAAAAATGAACAATATGAACTGAGAGACTATTATAACTGTGAACTATTAGAATAATTATGATATAGCATGATATAATAAATGAAATGATAATAATATACAGTTTCTATCCGCTTTATGTCATATCTGTCATCGTCATTTAGCAAATGAATTTTTACAGGGGAGTGTCTCAAATAGTGTTACTGTAATAGTGCATTTACATTATCCGATTTTTCGGCTCCCGCTCCTGCGGCCGTCTTTACTGTATCCGTAATTTTGTTGAATATGCCAGCACTTCGACCGATCTGAAGAAGTGCGCCGATCCTTTCACCAAGGTTTGCGCAGCTAGCGAGTTAAAGGAACTTACCGACAGGTTAAAGGCGGCCAATGAAGACCCGTATAGTTGCAACATACGCTTGGACAATGGAGGAAGTACTGGTAGGTTATAGCATCTCATTAGATAAATCTGACCTTGAGTTCACGATTTTCACATCTCAGGGGACGTGTTACCGTGTTATAGTGTCAAAAGATGTATAAACGTTTGAAAGTGACTTTCACGGGGACGGACGCTGTGAGCTGTATGGCATGATGACATAGGTGATCAAATCGAACACAGTGTGACCAAATCAATAGTGAGTTCTTAAATTTAATACTCGTTCTAATTAAGCAATCATTTTCACGAATGTAGTTGTTTCTTACTCCTATTACAGTGGAGTCAATTAAGGTGATTTGTCTCTTAGTATGTGTAAAGCCAGTCGCGTTTGTGTAACGATAGTGATCGAAGGGTAACTAAAATGCGTTCTTCTGCTCGACGGAGGGCGCTAGGTATTAAAAAAGGCAGCAAATCCATATTGAATCATTATTTGAAGGAAAATATTACTAAATGTCAATTAAGTTACGAAACGCGCATGGCAAACTGTAAACAGTCCAATTTAATTGTTCTAATTGCAGCCACCACGGGCACAGTTACCATCGTCGCCGTGGCGGCCATTTTGAAGCAGATTCTTGAGTAGATGGGGGACTCAAGTACTAACAGGAAGACGTTAAATAGTTATTTTCCTGAATTAGGTGAAACATCGTCCACACATTGAGACACATTGTCGTATGTTACCTTGTCCAATATCTTCCGTGAAGTCATTTAGTATAAAATTTTAATGTCTAGGCTACAATAGTATCTAAAATTGGATATTGTCTATTTACGCTTAATGTTTTATAATTATGTGAGGTTTAACCCACCAGAATATCTCTATCTTCGTACTCGCGCTGTATATCAACGTGTGCTTTACGTTTTTTCTCTCATTAACTTGACGAAAAATTCCTCTATACGATAGCTCTTGTAACAGTAAAGTTTCGTTTGTCTCGAATTGCGCTCTTTTACTTATTCGTATAAATTAACCCGGCTACCCCCTATCCCCAACCCTCCACCTATAACCGTCAATCATCGTCTCTAATAAAAACTGATTTCATCATTAGTGACATTATTAGATAAAAGTAAAAACCAAACGTCATTGTTATAAGAGAAATTATATTGAATCTTTATCGATAGAAACTGCGATAAATTTATATAGTTAACTAACTACACTAAGTACAGTTCGGGACAATAAACGATGGTAGGTTGAAAAGTTCATGGCCGACCAAGGATGGGTTTTCCGAATCAAAATTGTTTGGTTATTTTTCAACGTAGTACTCACTCCAACCCCTCACGCTCTAAACACTCTTAGTCCAACGATGTTGCAGCCCTTGGATACCCGTGATATGTGATATAGAAGTCCACATCTTGATCACTGAAAAACCGCTCGACGGCACCAAGCAGATGTGGATAATGCGGTGACAATATCTCCCTAATGTACCAACCATATCAGCATAGATGTCCTTTGGGGCTAAGCCTTTCATAGTCAGACACTTGATAACACCAAACGTACAAAAATCGGTCTGAAGCTGCAGGACGTACGAGGTCAGACTGCACAAATGATTAATAAATATTAGTACACTGGAAACAACCGTGCACTTAGTCAGCACAATAACTCGTCGTGCTATATGAAAAGTTTCATCTGTCTAGCGTGGGTCGTTCTGGGTGAGCCTATGAACTTTTCGGCCTACCCTCGTAATTAGAAATATTGCAGAACAATCACCAGCACAATTTGTGATGTAAAATGTGGCTAGAAGGTATTTTTATGCCATTTATGCGACAGTTGTGGAAATATTTTGGAGTATAATCTTGATATCTAATCGGTCTAGTGTGTTTTGCAGTGACTGTTCCATCTACGTTGTATCGCTTAGTCAGTCTATTTCGCTCATGTTTATATGCATATAATGCAATACTATGAACGCATAAAGCAAACAAAATGAGATCGCTATTCAAATAGACGCCCTAGCAACAGTGTTCTGAGGGAAACATCACGTGTGTCGTTTTTTCTGAGTCAACATACACTACATGGAATTTAATATGTTACGCAATGTAGAACTTTATCGACAGTCAATACTTGTACCATCACTTGAGCAGCGAAGGCACCGAAAACCAAATTACGCGCGATGGAATACGCTTGATATACATAATGTTCATGTTATATTATTCATTCAATAGTATGGCAGGCCATATTTCTGTATTTTATAAATGGGAAATTCAGCATCAAGATCGTTACCATGGGTTTCGTGATTGTTCTGCAATAAAGCTGTGGTACAAAAAACTGTCACGCACAAGGGAGCAAACTTTGGCAGCTTATTGGAATTCACTGTAGTGTGACCCACGTATGAGACACGACTAAATACTAAAAAGGACGCGTAATGTGTGTAGGGATCGGATCAGAATAACACATTCTTACAAAAATCGAGATGGACTGGTACAATGATTAGAATGAACTGGTGAAGTCAGAATTGGCTGGTGAAATCAGAATTGGCTGGTGAAATCAGAATGGACTGGTGAATTCAGAATGGACTGGTGAATTCAGAATGGGATGGTGAAATCAGAATGGACTGGTGAACTCAGAATGGACTGGTGGAATCAGAATGGACTGGTGAATTCAGAATGGGATGGTGAACTCAGAATGGACTGGTGGAATCAGAATGGAGTGGTGGAATTAGAATGGACTGGTGAAATCAGAATGGACTGGTGAAATCATAATGGACTGGTGAAATCAGAATGGACTGGTGAACTCAGAATGGACTGGTGGAATCAGAATGGAGTGGTGGAATTAGAATGGACTGGTGAAATCAGAATGGTCTGGTGGAATCAGAATGGACTGGTGAATTCAGAATGGGATGGTGAAATCAGAATGGACTAGTGAAATCATAATGGACTGGTGAACTCAGAATGGACTGGTGGAATCAGAATGGAGTGGTGGAATTAGAATGGACTGGTGAAATCAAAATGGACTGGTGAAATCATAATGGACTGGTGAAATCATAATGGACTGGGGAAATCAGAATGGACTGGTGGAATCAGAATGGAGTGGTCAAATCAGAATGGACTGGTGAAACAAGGATGGACTGGTGAAACAAGGATGGACTGGTGAAACAAGAATGGACTGGTGAAACAAGGATGGACTGGTGAAACAAGGATGGACTGGTGAAATAATCACGATGAACAAAATGTACTCGGAAAATATAAGGATGTACATTTACGATGATCAGAATAAACTTTTAATAATCAATACAGTACTCGTACAATGATCTACCATGTACTCCTATGATGATTAGGGTATGCTCCTATGATGATTAGGGTATGCTCCTATGATGATTAGGGTATGCTCCTATGAGCAGGACATACTCTTACAATGAGCAGGATGTACTCCTATGATGATGAGGATGCACTCCTACAATGATCATGGTGCAACCCTATGATGATCAGGACATACTCAAAATGTATTCTGATAATGATCATGGTGTAATCCTATGATGAGGACATACTCAAAATGTATTCTGATAATGATCATGGTGTAATCCTATGATCAGGACATATTCATAATGTATTAAGACAATGATTATGGTATGTACGTAATTCATAAAATCTCCCAGATAACGTTGCAATGTAGATTAATAAATGTCTTTTGGTTTAAGGTATCTGGTCATGAATATGTGTCAAGTGTCAAAGTTAAAATATAGTTTAGACTACAAATGTAAAAAGAATCAGCCGATATTGTTTTAGCAACCAGATGAATGAAAGAGACGATACCTCATAATTTAACAAATAAATAAATAATAAAATTCTGATCACCACAATGGCAATTATTGTAGTGCTGGGTGATTTGATAATATAGAAAATATATAGAAATAAATGGATGGAGTTTTAAGGCGGGTAAAACCCGAAAGAGTCAAATGCAATTGGCTGTCATGCAATGTGCCAACTACTATCGAATATGCCAGTTGTGACTGTATGAGTAGTACAAACATAAAAATAAATGACAATGAATCATAATGAATCTAGTCTAACGCGTCTGATTTTTCGTGTCATTAAAACTGGAAGGTAGCTCACGAATGATGGGAAAGTTCGAGCAAAAGTAGTAGAAAGGGGTAACTGTAAACAGTTGATGTAGAAAGTGGGATGTACAAGTGGAAAATAAAAAGCACAAAAAATAAATAAAATCTGTATATCACAGTTCAAAAATCACAAAAGGTTGTGAAAAAAGCTACAAATAAAATATTAACTAAAACTCTACACAATATTTTGTGTAACTGCTGATTGGCAGATAGGAGGCAATGATATATTAATTCACTATTAAATATAATTTTGCATTTTTGTGTTAAGGTAGCGTAAATATAACATACAGTGGAACTTCGCTATTCCGGAGAATCCCTTTCTAATGTAGGCGGTAGAGCAAATAGGGAATTTTCTGAGGCAACGAGTCAATAAAGATACATCTGAATGCGACTATCAACACTACGTAGATACACGCACGCACACACGCACGCACACACGCACGCACACACGCACGCACACGCATCATTGGTAATCTTATAACGCAATCTGTTCCTCAAATATCACAAGCCAAATATAAATACTGCAATTTCTAAAGATTCGAGTGGGGTGTGTCTTGAATATTGGGTTCTGTTTCTCAATGCGACACTTGGCAAAAAAAGATTGCCTGACCCTGAATCATAACTATCTACAAATTTGCTACAATATGTCGACTCTATAAAACAAAATTTTTCATTTGTATATCTATATAAAGATGTAAAAAAAATACAGATACTATAACAGTAAAAATCTACATTATTCATCTACATTCTGCTGCCATTGGTCGATACTCTCATGGCATTATCCAATGAATTTAGCGATAAATCTCAGGGAATATGATGTTAACAAAACATCTAATAAACTGTCCATCATGAATAAAGATATTTTAAATAGTACATCCCTAAGAATTATCGCTAGCCTTTGGGTCGAGAGATCTACCGTACATATGGGCTGATTGAACGGAACGGGCTACATGAGCGGCCAGAGCGGCGTGGGCTGAACGATCTACTGCGGGCAAGTGGGCTGGGGGAGCGTGAACGTGGCGGGACGTAACGGGACGGGGAGCGGCTGCGGCTGCGGTAGAATGAACCGCTCTTCTGTGGTGATAACATTTCATCAAGTCAGTATCACATCGATTATCACTTAACGTATTAAATAATAATTATCACGTGACAATGTTACAATATATGACAAGGGTAGAATGAACCACTCTTCTGTGGTGATAACATTTCATCGAGTCAGTATCGCATGGATTATCTATATTGTATTATTACTTGGACAAAAACAATACATTCTCAAGATCATTATTCCAAAGTTAATCGCAGTTTGCCATAATGGATCATGAAAATTTTTCTCTCCTGTTTACTTCATGTGACACAAAAGATAAAGGAATGAAATGTGTAAACAATAATGGCCGCTGGCTGCTAGGACCACATTAGAGTTACGCGCCCTTGCTACACAGTTGGATTATCTCCCACTCGGGTGCCCCATTAGTAATACTTTTGACTGCGTGAGATATATCAAGCATTAAATCATGTAATAAACGACCGAATCTAGAATTACCTGCCATCATATTTTAGACAAGTTCTTATTCGTTCCATCAATGATGTATGCTATTTACATGATGGTTGACTGTAAACTACACGACAGTTATTCGCCCATTATTTGCTCTTCTCTACTCAAGTTGGTTGTCCATCACTAACCAGTGAAGCGCCGCGTTTAGTGACAGCCTCGCCCTTCATAATGACCTTGATGCCCTGCACTAACGCCGGCCAAACATGGTGGTTAACGAGCGGCGCCAGGTACTCTGAATCGTAACTCCGTCGGTACCTGTCGAATAGAACGAGGGTGATAACGTATAAAGATCAAAAGACACGAGAAACACTGTACAAGAACAAAATTGTCAACTAATAAATAATTAGTCAAGATATTAATGTATGTCTTGTGTCAAAAGTACCGGTATTGATCTAAACTCATGAGGATAACATGCTGCATTAAGTGGTAAGGAAATGTATGTATAAAATAGGCTGGGGATTACCCGTTTAGGGTCATTATTGGTCCTTTACAAAGCCAACCGGGTTCACACAATTGCTTTGGGGCATTATTGGTCCTTTACCAAGCTAAATGGGATTACACAATTGTTTTGGGCTATGAAAAGCTAGCACAGCTTTTATGTACAACAGAGCAAACACAGCTAGGCATAACACAGGAAACGGATTAGGCTCAGTTTTAGGGGTGTGGAAAACACCATAGTAAAAACCACTGGCAGACATCTTTGTCCATCCACGCCACTCGTTCCAAATGCCTACAGCCTACAGACAGCCTACAGACAGCCTACACAGAGCCTACAGACAGCCTACAGACAGCCTACGGACAGCCTACAGACAGCCTACACAGAGCCTACAAACAGCCTACAGACAGCCTATACAGAGCCTACAGACAGCCTATGGACAGCCTACAGAAAGCCCACAGACAGCCTATGGACAGCCTACACAGAGCCTACAGACAGCCTACAGACAGCTTACACAGAGCCCACAGACAGCCTACAGAAAGCCCACAGACAGCCTACATATGTCACACACTCTGCTGAACCGGTGACAGATGGTAATTATCTACGTTGAGATGACGACATAGCGGAGAGGTTAGCACCATAGAAACCATCGAGAGAGCATGAGAAGCACAGACACATGAAAGGGGAGAAGCCCTGAAATGACCACACTAACCAGACTCCCATGGGCATACGGAGTTTAATGCGCTTTTTACGAAATGTAACTGATCCCCACTTACTGCCCCTGAGTAACAGAGATAAGTTTAAAACGTACTTGCTGTCATCGAACAGTTCACCGTCGCTGGCCACGGCGACGTCTAGAGGGTACGCTAGCGCCGCCATCTGCCATGACAACTTACACGCCTCGCGGATAAACGGCTGCAGCACTGCGTAGGTGGTCCGTGGTGGCAGGAAGATCGTCAGATTGCGGTTCAATGCGCGAATCACATCCTGGCAATGAGGCACGCGTAAAGTCAAGGTCAAGGTTAATGCCTCCAGAGCAATACAGGAAACAGAAGAAAGAAATACTAGCAAATATTTTTTAGGAATCTCAAATAAGAATAGCGGTTATACTTAGAGATACAAAATAGACAATTTTGGTGTGAAATATTTATTATAAGAAAAATCACCCTTCTTAGTATCTCAGTCTAAAATGCTTTCTTTTACCTCATGTACTCAGAAGATTACTTAAAAGAATCTACAAAAGGTAGAAAATTGCTCATAATTTTATCATAGTGATTTTTATGAAATGATAGCATACTAGAATAAATGCTAGGAAAAAATACATGGTTAAGACTATTTATGATGAAAGGATGTGGTAGTTGCACTCATGAAATGAAACCGAAACTCAAAAAACTAAATGATGACTATAATTTATATTGTCATCAGCACATAAAGTGAAAACATGAGAGGATGTTACATGAGGGTATAACGAGTGTGAGTGCTGGGCTAGCAAGGGTACTTGCTGTAACGATGCCGGGATGGTACATGAGGGTATAACGAGTGTGAGTGCTGGGCTGGCAAGGGTACTTGCTGTAACGATGCCGGGATGGTACATGAGGGTATAACGAGTGTGAGTGCTGGGCTGGCAAGGGTA
>WURV02147190.1:0-18141 GCA_011762755.2 Epimenia babai | reverse complement strand
ATATAGAAATAGGTCGGGATTTACTCAGTGTATATAGAAATAGGTTGGGATTAACTCAGTGTATATAGAAATAGGTTCGGATTAACTCAGTGTATATGGAAGTAGGTTGGGATTAGCCTCTATTATTTGTTCTGTACTGCCCACAGAAATAGGTCGGGATTTACTAAGTGTATAAAGAAATAGGTCGAGATTGACTCAGTGTATTTCATAATAGGTCAGGATTTACTAAGTGTATATAGAAATAGGTCGGGATTTACTCAGTGTATATAGAAATAGGTTGGGATTAACTCAGTGTATATAGAAATAGGTTGGGATTAACTCAGTGTATATGGAAGTAGGTTTGGATTAGCCACTATTATTTGTTCTGTACTGCCCACGCTGAGTGGTGATTACAATGCCGATGCTTGTTTGGTACATTGTGTGAAATCGTAATTGTGTGTACGGAATCGAGGTAGACAGTTGACCATTGTCCATTCACGCCACTGGCTCCCAATGCTTACCGACCGCCTACCTAGAGCTGCACCTTCGCGAGAGGCTGTGCCATCAACATCCGAAACAAAGCGACATCGAGCGGAGAGAAGCCATTACATATGACACTAGCGACACTGTGAGCCCCACCCATGGCTTCTCCGCTGCTCCCCGCGTCATTTTTACTGTTGACGTTTCCTCCTTAATACGGCGACATTTTTTCCGTTTGCAGCAAGCAGTTACAGCGCATCGGACGAGTCGAAGTCGTCGCAGGCGAAACCCCTTCCCACATTCGGTGAGTGGCCACCCCCCCCCCCTACGAGCTCACGCTGTGAATCTTTATGTGTGTACCACCGCTCATTGATGAGTGTGTGCGAGATATATTTCAAAGATTCCCACTACCAAGAATTTTGATTAAGACTAATTGCGTTGCTCGTTTTCTCAGGGCAGTACATATCGTTTGAATATTCCCTGCCCGACTCGACTAATTATGGGTTGGTTGTTATGCATGTTGATGTGTTTAGGTTGTGTTTTGTTCATTCTCGTTTATTGCAACTTTGTTTTATGTGTTGTAGACGAACACACCCAGTGTGACAAGAGAACGGAACCACTGCAGTCGCAGTCTGTGCCCATCGCCTGGGATGACCCCGCCAGCCGGTGAGATCAGTCGCGTTTACACCGTGTACTCCATATAATCTGTTGTCCATATAATGTGTGCTCCATATAATGTGTGCTCCATATAATGCATGCTCCATTATAATGTGTGCTCCATATAATGTGTGCTCCATATAATGTGTGCTCCATATAATGTCTGCTCCATATAATACATGCTCCATTATAATGCGTACTACATATAATGCGTGTGCCCCATATAATTTGTGTTCCATATAATGTGCACCTGATATAATGCGCACCCGATACAAATTTCAGTTCCCTACAATGGTCATTGTGCACCTCACACAACGTGCCCCTCACTGTTGCCATTTTTCTATTGATAAGGTTCGAATTTCTCTTCGTTGAAGCAAAGCTCGAGAGGAGGAACTGGCTCTGGGGAACAACGAGGCGTTTAGTCCCCCGTCCGCTGGTCATCTTCGGCGTCCGTCGGGGGTTATGGACGACGTGAAGGAAGTGGACGTTGAGCGGACCCCCACACCCGAACCACCAACGATAGGTCAGTATGCGCGGCTCCCCGGTGAGTCGACCTTTAGGTATGTTAATTAGGTTGGTTCGTTTGTCAGATTGTTAGTCGGTCGGTTAGTTGGTGAGGTGGTTTGTTAGTTGGTTGGATAGTGTCGAGTGGTTAGATGGTTGATGTATGGTCACTTTGTCAGTTGGTTGATCTATTCCTTCGCTAGTTAGTTGGTTATTGCCTAATTGGTTATTTTCTCGGTTGGTTGGTTATTGCCTAATTGGTTATTCTCTCAGTTGGTTATTACATAATTGGTTATTCTCTCGGTTGGTTATTGCTTAATTGGTTATTCTCTCGGTTGGTTGTTTATTGCTTAATCGGTTATTCGGTCTGTCGGTTGCATGGTTAGTAGTGATAGGCTAATCCAGGCTAAACGCGTTAGATGTTCATTGTTCGTTTTAAGTTAACTACGCCGATATATTTTAGATAGTACAAATTTCTAAAGTACCCTACCTACAGTGTTTTACCACGAATGCTTCCTTTTGGGTATATGTTTATATTAAAGTTATGCGTGCGTTTTTCGATGGGTCATCTCATCTCACTAGCCAAGCTTAGCTTTTCCGCATGATGTTGAAGATGTTGCGTGGAAAAAGGCTTTTCAAAAAATTTTTACGACGAGGGCTGTTCCAAAAATTTCAACCAACAGGGCTGTTCTAAAGGTTTCGATGAAGATTAGATAGCTGAATTTACCTATGTCGGCATGTTTCCTCACTCTTTACAACTCTGTAAGTACATGCATGCATACTAGGTTTCCCACGGAGTGAGGTGCAGCCAGTTCCTGATCACCCCCTCAACCGGGCACCACCAGTTTTTCTTCTAACCGGCATGCAGGCTCAGGTGAGTGCGCCTAACGGAACAAGTTTCCTTACTAAACATATGAATCAATAAAATTCATCAAATTAACTCGAATGCATTTCTGGTAACTTCTATTCTTTTCTATTACATCTCCTTAATTCGTAATACTTTTATATTATTGTATTTTCAAGATTATGTTGCATCAAATTTTTATTATATAATGTAAGGTGTTCTGTGTCTGTCAAAATATTAATTACCGTATTATATTCATTATTAGTAATAATCATAGTTTATTTCTTAAGTACCATTCCAACCCATTTAAAAGCGCCAACATGTACCAAACGAGTATTAGTGACTGTTTAGAAGACAGATATACGAGGGTAGGCTGAAAAGTTCTGAGGCTCACCAAGATCGACCCAAGCGAGACAGATAAAACTGTCAAGGAGAGTGACTTGTGCTGACTAAGTGCGCAGTTGTTTCCAGTGTAAACGATATCGAACCAATGATGATGTCATAAGTGCCGCCAAGCAGTTCTTCTGTGATCAAGATGCGGGCTTCTGTATCCAATGCCCAAGAAACCTATACTTCTGAAGGGATTCGAACCTGCGCCCTCCGGATAACCATTTTGGTGCTCTATCAACTGAGCATTTCTCTCCAGCTATTTAAAGTTATATTTGGAGGTCGTTGGTTCGAGTCCCATCAGGGGTATAGGTTTTTATCTGTGCATTTCTTTCCAGCTATTCAGGGAACCACATTGGCGACCCCATTAACATCACGTTAATATAGAAAACACTAAAGATCACCCAATCAATTTATAGTCCATCACGTTTGTTGCAGATATCTGTGCATATTGCTGGCATGATGTACGGACTTAGAACAACAGTGGTTCTCAAAAACGGTGTTAAATACCTAAATGTGCAGGAGAAAGCTTTTCCCCCTAGCTCAGTTGGTAGAGCACCAGACCGGTTATCTTGGCATCGCGGGTTCGAGTCGCATCGAAGTTATAGGTTTTTGTCAGTGCATTTCTTCTAAGCAATGACTACATTCATTTCCCTTTTATGACACATAGTTATAGAGTTCCTCCCCCCCCCCTCAGTGGATAGAGTACACACCCCCCACTCCCCAGTGGGGTGGCGATTGATTGCATTGGACGTAGATTCTCACTTATGGATCATACAGGAACGGGTGGAGTACGGGGCGTTGGTGGAGGATCTCGGAGGCAGGGTGCTCGATGGCCAACACTACCACGAGTCCTGTACCCACCTCATCGTCGGAGGTAGCGCCCCTCGTGCGGCATATCGCCACCATATTTTAATATTATTCCTTTTTTATCATTATTTAACGTGGCTTTCTACCGAGATATTCCTAATACGCTATATACAGTCTTGATGGCCACATGTCACGCGTACCCATCTCATTTCGGCAAGGATGTGAGAACTCACTTCGTGTCGCCTAGTTCTAGGCGCTCGGTGTAAGGCACCTTATGTTATGTTAAGATAGGCACTTTGTGTATGTCGACTCTTGTAAGCCGGGTACTTCATATAAGGCATCTCTTATAAGGCAAACAACTCGTCTAAGGCACCTGTTGTAAGGCGGGCGTCTCGTGTAAGGCGCCTCTTGTAAGGCAGGCACTTCATGTAAGGCCCCTATTGTAAGGAAGGCACTTTGTGTAAGGCGCCTCTTGTAAGGCACGCACTTTGTGTAAGGCGTCTCTTGTAAGGCACGCACTTTGTGTAAGGCCCCTATTGTAAGGCACGCACTTTGTGTAAGGCGTCTCTTGTAAGGCACGCACTTTGTGTAAGGCGTCTCGTGATGAAGTATTCTCTTGCAGCAGTCCTGTTCAGTGGACAGTGGTCACTGCTATTTTTTACGATTGTAATCACCACTGTGGGTATATTCAGTATACGTACGTTTCACTAAAAATCTAATCACTCGTTAATGGTAACGTCAATTTAGGCAATTAGACGGAACCCAAAATAATTTCACTAACCAGTTAGTGATAGATAAGATAGTATTAGTTAAATTCCGTTAAATTTCTTTCTAATCTCACCCCCGTTCTGACTCGCTTGGACGTAGTTGCTAGAATTTGCGACGCTTTCACATCGTTTATGAGCCCCTCAGTGTTTGGCAGTGACGAGCGACCCCTCCGTGCATCTTCAGGTAACCCGACGCGGAACGAGAAGTTTCTCGCGTGCGTGTCCGCCGGCAAGTGGGTCCTGCATCGGGCGTATCTCGAGGCGTGTCGCGAGCGCGGATCCTTCTCTCAGGTCACCCCCTCCCCCCACGAATTACAGCTCTAATAATCAACAGCGGCGTTATCGAATAATCGGCCGTGTTAACGCGTAGTTACGTCGCAGTTAGTGCGTGCGTCCTTCCTATTGACACAGGAGACGTGAGCTGCTGGGGCAGCCATTACGGGAAATATGTCAAATACTAACCAACTCCTTTTAAAGTAACATCGGGTTTCACACAAGCTTTCATATCAAAAGGGAAATGGAGACGTTTTGGTGCTACTTTATAATTGAATGTCAGTCGCGCGTACAATGTTGATACTAATATATTACGACATTCATATTTTATACCACTTGTGCAGCTTGCCAAATGAGAGGATACAATTTATTTGGGGAAGTCAGCTCTGTAGCAGGC
Organism: Epimenia babai; assembly: GCA_011762755.2. Lineage (NCBI taxonomy): Eukaryota > Metazoa > Mollusca > Solenogastres > Cavibelonia > Epimeniidae > Epimenia > Epimenia babai. Next base: position 13,043 of record WURV02147190.1, on the reverse strand, counting down.
TCCCATCAAGCCCTCTCCCACCCTCCCCTGCATTATTTTAACATTCCCATTTCCTGTTCATTCCGTTGACGCAGATAAGTTTCTCTGGTCCCTTCATTGTAAGTCGAGCACTGTGAATAGAGTAAGCACTGGTTTCGTCCCGAGATTCGAACCCTAGCCTTTACCGTTCGTAGATCGGCGCTCACCCATCGCCACTAGCCACTACGACGTCGTTCAAGTTGCTGCCAAACTCTTTTAGACGAACTCTAATAGTTCATTTTAAGTTTGTGGCAATACATAAATTGCGCGCGGAACATAGTTAGTTCAGCGAACACGGGGCGACTGTCCTTATGCAGGAAGAGCAACACGAGTGGGGCGGGCCGGGCACCGACAGCCTCCTCACTAACTGCACCGCTCAGGTCGTGAAATTGGCGAAGGCCGCGCATCGCTGGAGGAAACGAATACAATCTCAAAAACAGGTCGTCTTATGAGCGTTACCCGACTACGCGTCTCACGCGATAAATACAATCTACACTGTGTACATGGATGGATGACCAGTCCTTGACCACTACCCACGAGGTCAACTCAGCCTGATCATCATCCCTGCGTGGGGAGGCAAAATTAACACCGGCAAGAGCTGGTAATGTAAACCTACACGCCTCACTATGCACAAGGCGTGTATCGGATGTCTCTTAGTGTCTGGGTGAGGTCTAAAGAAACGGGGATAAGCACTGCCCGATGCGACGTCCGTGGCCCAAGAGGGATTTTACATAATTTAAAATATGAGATGTATTGAAGCCATATATTCCCAATATGTTTCTATATCTCCATATATATAGAGTGAGCGTTTATCATCAAGCAAATGTGATGTTTACTCAAAAATTGCTCATTTTTTGATCGATAAATTGTTGATGCTTTCATAGATTCTTTCATAGATTTCGTGTTACTGGGGGGGATACCCAGAAAAAAGGAGGAATCCCCTGCATATGCTGTCTTAGATGATATTTTGCCTAGTACTTCTATATATTGTATTGAATAAAACAATTTGAATTGAATTGAATTATTTTCTAGTATTTTTTTTTTCTATATATTGAGCGTATTTCGTATACCTCGAATGCTATTGAACAAGGAATATAAAGATTTCGTGAAATTAACCTCAAAGAAATTGTAGATTTCGTTTAACACATATAAAACCGCCGAATCGTGGCGAGATTTTCAGCCGGTGTGGTTCATGTTTCTCATTGGGTAAGCCCTCGAAGGTTTCTTCATCGACAGGACGGATGGGAGAGATGCGGGGCTTTCCACGGCTGGTCGGTCATTCTCTGCACCGATCGACAGAAAGAGGGTAACTTTCGTCGGCTGCTGGAGGCTGGTGGGGCACGAGTCACCGCAACGAGGTCCGTACGGGGTTATTCACTCTTGAAACCTGTTGTATTAATTAGTTATATCATATTAAGAGGTATAATATTCATGAGGTTACTCTGTAAACAGGATAATTTTATTAAAAGGTATAGTATTAACAGGGTTATTCTATTATAGAATCATATACTCTAGGTATATCGACAGGTATGCGCAGTACTTTAGAATTAATCATCTTCCCTTTCCCGTTTTTTTTTCAGACCACCTTTTCCACCAGGTGCCACCCACTGCTTTATCGATATCCACAAAATTAAACTTACCAACGTAAGTCGTTTGCTATAAAAATACACAGGACTAACTGCAGATTATAGAAAATGGCTAAAAGTGCGTAGATGGGAACCCCGCGATCTCTCCATGACCAGTCCGATGCTATACATACCGAGCTGTAGAGGCTTAAGTATTCTTCAGACGTAATCGTCGATCAAAATGGAAAGGGAAGGACGAGGTTTATGAGTGGTAGTAAATGTAAAATAAGTAAATTAAGCATTTATATCCCACACTTTCAAGCCGCTTGCGTGGCTTGGTAGAGCGTCTGCGAGGACTTACAGGGGTGGGTAGGGTTGGCAGCTCTACGACAGGCGCCAGTAAGCCATTTGAAAATTTACTTTGCCAGTGCATCATATTAATTTGCGTTGCCACAAAGAAATTTAACTGGTACCTATTCAAGTTGACCAGAGCAATCGGGATAAAGTACCTTGCTCAAGGATAGAACAGAAAAACACACAGGTATTGCCCGTATTTGAACCATCCTATGAACCTTCTGGTTCGGAGTTCGGCACTGTACCACTGAGTTATCCCGTTCCAACGTCACAGCATTGCTTCATTATGGCCCGATGAAATTTTATGATAGCCTATCTTGATAACAAATCTTTAACAAAGGCGAACAGCGCAGAAAAAATCCCAGGTTTATGCGAATACAAACTAAGCCACCGTTCGCGTGACAAGCTGCCCTCCAAACCACCGCAGTCTGACGAAGTTGAATTGCGGCCTTAATTAACCCCAATTTTAAAGCAATGCTAGGCGCAACTGTATCGGTGACAATTTCACTTACCCAGTATAAACTTTGAGAGGTATTTATGGCTGAGTCACACAGAACAATCTCGTATAAAGTACCTTGCCCGAAGATTGCATTCAGGATTCGCTGTCAATACGATGGGTATTGCCAGAGATCTGAATCCTCCACATATCGTGTATGTGCCATAGGCACGACCGACGAACCTTTGCCATTGTATGATGAGCTCCAGGAGCTGGGATGCTGTAGGTAGTGGATACTGGATAACGGATCCACACAAATCGTTCAAATTCTTTGAAAAGTATTCAAAAGCAATGACATTAATATGACATATGATGGATAACCCTAATCCCTATTTGACGAGATGCTAAACTTTGATAATCAGGATGAAATATGTATTTTTTTTGGTGTGCATCCTCGCCCCGCAGGAAGAATTAGAAGGGCTCCTGCTGACGGGGGTCAGCTGTCTCAAGCCAGAGTACATCGCGTCGTTCTTGACCGATGAGCCACCGCCGGACGTGCAGGAGTACTGCCCATCGGTCATCGCCGCTCTCAGGGCCAGGTCAGTCGTGAATGGACACGGCTTAATAATAATAATAATAAAGCTTTATTTAGAGTGCCAAATTATCCCTTGGTCAATAATGACAAGATGATGTTGACGACACTTTACAATGTTATTAGCTAAAAACAGAAACAAATGAAGCTCTGTGCAATTTAGGGTGTACTTCAATGCCTAGTGGTGGTTTTACACTTGTTAAATTGTATAAACTTGTACAATATACACATAATTACGGCGATGACTGGCTTGACGCGTCGTAAACTCCCTAAAATAATGAACGCGACATCATAGACAATGGGTTATCATTTTCATTGTACTTAGTTAAAAGGCACGGTGTTCTAAGTAGAATAGATCAATTGTAAATTTCACAAGTTTCGTGCTAATTATGCTAATTTTTACTTGTTACATAGCATTATATTTTCTATTCATTTTTGTGTATACCATGTTGTATTACCATTGTAGAGTGTCGCTGATAACTAGTTAGTTGAAGAGGCACTATAAATACAATAATAATATTCAGTGCTATTCTACTACTGGCAGAAGTATGTCACACACAGAACAATTTCCTCGTTATAGCCGTATGATGGGACATCAGTGATGTTTTATTGATAAATTTGGGCGTTTGAAATGTGACGAACTGTTTTCGCGAATCGTGAAATGTGATAGTCCAACTTTTCTACATTATGAAGTGGATAATGGAAGAACCATGTCTCGCTGTTGGTACCGGTTCCAGAGAAATTAGACGCATCCAGTTGCTTGTTGGTTTTTCAGCATGAACATGGCGACGGGCGAAAACAAGCGACAATCTCCGCTGGAAACATCCGTGGCTAAACGAACGAGACGCAAATAGCATCCGTCCATCTCAGAACAAGTTCATTGCCTGTTTTACGTATTCTCAATCATCATGCATGACAAAAATGGCGTACTTGTGTTTGGGTAATTCTACCGCGACCCGTGCTCTGCAACTGATGCAGTTTTAAAATCTTTAACCCTCAGCACTCTGTTGTCACTGAATTGTATTGCTATAGTAGTGCAATGTACAGATATCAGTGTGGTAAGGGTTAAAATATCCGGGTGTGAATATTGAAATATTTTTGAATCTGACCCAGATCAGTACCAAAATTTAGTTATTCGTTCATCGGTCTATTCCAACCGTCTCGCGAAATTTCATGCTAATCCATCGTTCAAATTAGTGAGCAAAACGGTTAACGTGATCTTCAAGGTGGAGGTGAACAACAAAATCAGAAATAAATTGTTACAATCACTTGAATAAATTGTTGTGAACGAGGCTTTCATTGGGATTGCTCGCTGAAAGTAATGGAAACTTTACAGTAATTGTTACGAGACTAAAATTCGGAAGAAACGGGTCGTTACTTCCCCGTGCTTGAGTGAACATGTTAGTTGATAAGTCTCATACAGCCTTACGTGATTCTGCTACATCATATGTACTACATATGCGCGGGATAGCTCGGTTTGTAGAGCGGGGTCCTACGAACCCAAATTGGAGGGACCGAATCTTGTTTTCCGTGCTCTCCTTGGGCAAGGTACTTAGCCCAGTTGTTTTGGCCGACTTAGCCATAAGCAGGAATGCAACTTGGAAACCAAATTTGTGAGGGGCTTGCTGGCGCTCGTTGTAGAGCTGCCTTCCCCAGTAAGTGATTGTCAAATGACATTCGGCAAACTGCGTAAGCGGCTTTAAAGTGCAATATAGTATGTCACACACTATTTTTCACCTTGTTTAAATGCCTCATCATGGTCACCAACGGAACGATAAACACCGATGTTGCCCGTACTGTGAATGATTCGAAATTTCTACTATCGGAAAGCATTTCTTTTGTCCAGTACTAATATGACCAACTAGTGACAACCATATAGTTCACCATTTATATTACTATCACGTAAAATCTTTAACGGCCCACTCGTGTCCCCATCGAGCTGTGATGATCTTTCCCATTGTCCAAGGACTTGCACATCGTAAGACGTAAAAGGCTATTGTCAGTCTTCACTTTGCCGACCCACGGATGGACAACCGGGCTTACTTAACCATGTGCCCCGTGGTTTACGAATGATTAACCATCCATACAGCAAGCGGGCTTAACCATACAGTGCAATAACCATAATGCCCCACCATCGCACGTTATCAATAACGGACCTGAAATTATTTGCACACCTGAAGACCAAATTTCCTCAGAGAATAATATAATTTTTCCGCAAATTATAAAACCAAAATACGTTACTTATTTTGCATAGTATTTGTAATTTTTAAGTAAGAAATAAATGTTATATTTTTTTCGTCATGAATTGAGTTTCCTTTCATTCAATTAAATGAAGCGAAAAGAAATTTCTTGGATTAAAGTGTGCCCCATCGAAAGACTAATAGCAACTAAGGCTATAAAATTACGGCGTGTGCCAGGCCTCACATGACTGAGTACAACTGGATTTCGTAGACCTTTTTTACATCAATGTGTGTAGAACAAAAATAAAGTACTACTGAATAACACTGAACAGAATAGTTTTATGGGTGAACTTTCAAGTTGTTGGTGTCAACAACGAAGTAATTCAAGAAGGAATTATCGACTATAATCTCTTGTATGTGAACTTCTGAGTTTCCATGTTTATGTATAGCAGTTATACATACAGCTGTATTGAGCGTTAAAACTGTTGACAGATGGTATATTACGGATTATGGTGGTGTCTTGGGTGTAATCAGGAAGATAGCTGAATAGCGGGATGCGCAGGAATATGCAAGTGAATGGAACTTGGAATTACAAACAGCGGACGTGTAGAAAGCGAGTGGTTAAGGGGAAGTAATCGATGGCACGGCGTATCGATGGACGTCTCAAAATTTACATATCGTCCTAATAACATTTCTGCTTCCACAGACAAAATGAAATGAAATTTATTTGTTTAAAGTGAACTTATTAGCTGAGCTGTCAAACACACTTAACATTCTAAATGTAGACACCTACCGTAACATTAACCGTGATGCAAAAATGAGTTAGGTGACGCCATGGAAACAAGTCTGCCCATGCCTCATGAGTGGGAGTGGGGAGCCAGTCGTACCCCAAATTTTAGAAATTATAGATCCATGATAGTGAATTTATATATATTATATCAGTTTTAGAAAGAATAAAGCTCTTAGAATTTATATATTTGCGTCCTAAACAATGAACCTCTTTGAATTTATATATTTTTTTATATTCGCTTCCTAAACAATGAAGCTCTTTGAATTTAGATTTTTTATATTCGCTTTCTAAAGAATGAAGCTCTTTGAATTTAAATTTTTTATATTCGCTTCCTAAAGAACGAAGCCGCTTGAATGGATATATATTTTTTTATATTCGCTTCCTAAAGAATGCAGCTCTTGAAATTTATATTTTTTATATTCACTTCCTAAACAACAAAGCTCTTTGAATTCATATATTTTTATATTCGCTTTCTAAACAATGAAGCTCTTTGAATTCATATATTTTTATGTTCGCTTCCTAAAGAATGAAGCTCTCTTCAATTGCGAATCGTAAGTTGTCTCTTGTAAGTTGTAAGTTAATCTTCCCGTTGTCCCAATGCTGGCACCCTCTAGTGACATGCACGAGTATTTCATGCGAATTATTTTTTTGAATATTTGGTTTTTATTGTACAGCACAATTGAGATACTCGTATATTTGTGCTTGATAAATACATTACCGTTACCATGCACAACTCCAAAAATTAACACACTACCTAGGTGATATATAAAAACCTTTAATGTCCGGACCAAATCCTAGCTAGTACGGTACTATATTACTGACAACGAAATCTGAGTACGTGGCGTTGGAATTTCCAGCACCGCCAGGAAATTTACGAGAGGAAAGTCCGCGATGTTTAAATTAAGCAACTTTTCATCATATGTCACGTCTGAGCATTGACTGTAGTTAACAGAGGTCGTATGGCATTTGCAAAGATGAGGACATGAGCGAGGGTTCCTCTGTCCTTTCTGCTACATGGTGAGATCCTGAAAAAGTCAACATGTTGCCTTAAGGTATAGGAATGACTAGGGGCAAATAACTTCGGGACATTTATAGCAAAGATATTTATTGCTAGTAACAAATTGCTCTTGTAGGCATTAATTGCTAACCTGTGGCTACATGTACAGAATTGGTATAGACATACTGATTGTGCCTTTTACGTCATTTATGTATGAACAACGCCGTATATGATCAGACCTTTGAACAAGGGTGTGTTGACACATCGTACACCACGGTAGCATGCAATGATTCATACACCAGTGTACCACATGACTCATACACCAGTGTACCACATAATGATTCATACACCAGTGTACCACCTAATGATTCATACACCAGTGTACCACCTAATGATTCATACACCAGTGTACCACCTCATGATTCATACACCAGTATACCACCTCATGATTCATACACCAGTGTACCACCTAATGATTCATACACCAGTGTACCACCTCATGATTCATACACCAGTGTACCACCTCATCATTCATACACCAGTGTACCACCTAATGATTCATACACCAGTGTACCACCTAATGATTCATACACCAGTGTACCACGTCATGATTCATACACCAGTGTACCACATCATGATTCATACACCAGTGTACCACCTCATGATTCATACACCAGTGTACCACCTCATGATTCATACACCAGTGTACCACCTCATGATTCATACACCAGTGTCCCACCTAATGATTCATACACCAGTGTACCACATGACTCATACACCAGTGTACCACCTCATGATTCATACACCAGTGTACCACCTCATGATTCATACACCAGTGTATCATCTAATGAAATATACACCTATACACCACTGTGCCCAGCAAATATTCATACATCAGTGTATCCCGTAAATATTTATATACCAATATCTTACAATTCAAACCAGCGTACCACACAATGGATACATAAGTTTAAAATGCTAATGACCATTGAGGGCAATTCACATCGTGGTTAGATCATTGGACTCTAATATATAAGACCCTGGATAGGCACCCTATTTAATTACCATACAACCTGATGCATTTTTGAGGCAAAAAGTGCCTCAAACCCCCGTCTGTCCAGGGGGTTAGCGTTTGCAGTCGAGTTATATAAGGGCGTCTTCCCTTTGATGCGATCGTGTTTCAGATGCCCCCAAGATCGTCTCTATGGCTCCGAACTGTCAGCTCTCTCGTTATATCATGTAAATAATCAAGTATCGCAGACTTTGCCGAGTGTGCCACGTATGTCGGCTGTCTGTAGGCACTCGCGACTCGCGATGTGGATGGACGAAGGTCAAGCGTCAGTCCGAATCGGTGGTTTTTCACCGCAGTGTTTTTTTAACCCCACCCACCTCATAACTAACCGAGCCAATTCGTATTAATCGCATAGCTAGCTTTGCAAAGGGCCAGGAACGGCCTACCCAACGATTACCGTGGCAATGAGAGCCTATTTCTGACTGAATAACCAACGCCGGAGACTGCCAGCCGGCGGAGCCACCTACCATAATGGCGTTGACGATATCGTTCGAGTTGTTGTGTAACGCCTTGATGGCCTTCGACCGCGACACGTTCGCCTGCGACATGACCAGGTCGATGTCCTTTGTTTCCAACCCCGTCTCATCGACCTGAACAACGAAGGGACGACAGAGGTTAACAGATCGGCATACACCAGAGGCTTACTAAATGTACCGGTGGTACTGCGCCGACATCTACTAGGAATATATAATACGAACATCGACACGAGTTACCTCCCTTTGCTGATATGACAATACCATCAACATATCGAGAAGAGACCAACCTAGGGATAATATTTGCCAAGTAGAAGACCTCTGCGAGAAGCGGTTCTTGAGAAGAAAATTTGAGAAAATTTTAACATCGGATGGATGGACGGACGGCGGGCAAATTCCGATCGGAAAAGCTCACCGAGCATAAGCTCTAATTAGCCAAGAATACTAAGATGTGTACCGTAAAATAAAATCATCCTAACACTGCATGGTATCACTGTAAGCTTTTTGGAAAAGGTAGGTTTTGATGGTGGACTTGAAGAGGAAGGGAGATTATTGAACAACCTAGGTACTGTGACTTGGAAGGAGTGACCCCAAAAACTGTCTAGGCTGGGTAAGGGTCACGGTAGTGGATTGTCTGGTTGTGTGCCCTGGCTTATTCGTGCATATTAGTTCACTTAGATATACCGGAGCAATGTTGTTAAGACATTTGAAAGTTAAAACTAAAATTTTGAATTCTAGTCGTAATTTAATAGGTGACTAATGTAGCATTTTCGGTGTGGGTGTAATGCGCTAATCGCTTGAATATACGCAAACCTCGAAAAACTGAACGATCCGCAGAAATAAAGAACGAATTCCACGGCTCATCGCGCCCCCTCTGAGGCTGCGGTTTGACCGGTTACCTGGTATTTGTTCGATGGCTACAAAGAATGAAGGTCTGTACCACACAACGGGGAGTTTATGACCCGTCGCGACTTCTACGCCTATTTTCTACGTTCGACGACACTCACCTCCTCGTCCTCGGACTCTTCCTGTATAGCCGTGGGTACCGTGCCCGCGTTGTCGCCCATGCCGGGGACCTCCTGCGACTCGAATTTCTTCGCCGCGGCCATTTGCGCCTGCTGCGTCAAGTCTTCGATCTGTCGCCGCGAAAGAAAACGTGCTAAAACGAGGTACTTGCTTTCGTGTTTCATACGATTAATCTAGTAAATGTATGATGAACCCGCTATTGACGCGCGTGTTGGGTCAAAGCCTAAAAATTGGGACGCCAACCTTTTGCAACCACGGAAATAGAGATGTTTGCGAGATCGAATTTATCATAAGTGAATCATGCCAGAGAGATTTTTTTGCGTTAACCCGTAGCACGCTGTTGTCACGTAAGCGTATTGCTATGGTAATGTGATGTATAGTTGACAGTGTGGTAAGGGCTTAACAGATCAGACAAAAACAGCATCGGATGTGATTATCCTCACAACCAATAGGTCGGGGAAAATTGTCATCACGTCTGTTAAGTGGGATATACGCGTTCGAGGACTAAGCTAACAAGCACACTCATCAAATATATAAATACAATATTACTGAACCCGTGATGGCATTACGTCATCGGTATGCAATGCTAATGGAGCCGGTCACATCATATAGCACGAGAAATACAAACAATAATGCCCTCAGTGGGACCCAAACGCACGAAGCCCAGGTGTTTTCCAGCTGACATACAAAAGTAGACCGGCTCCTCTGCTAAAGAATTTTCAAAGTGTTTTAAAGACGTAAATTAAAGTCTCAAATATTGTCCGCTAAAGCTGCTAGGATGATCTACTAGTCAATTTGATATATATATATATATATATATATATATATTCAAGACGGACAATAAGCGAGATTGGCTCTGCGCGCTTATCCCTCATCATTACGAGCACAGCGCAGTACGCGAAATGCTGACTGGAGTAGAACACAGCGAAAACTAAGCGTACCTTAGCTTCTCCGAACACTATGTATGTGTCCGACGCGGGGTTTTTATAGACATCCGGTCGCGTGATAACAAAAAGAATGTTCTTTGATTTACGAATCGTGACTCGTTGAATGCCCTGCACGACCTTCAGGCCGAGCTTCGACATTGCTTTCCGCGCTTTCTTCTCGCTGCGGCTCTGCTTGTTGCGGCTGACGAGGTCTTCGTTTATCCCGGCGGCTTGGGCGACTTCGCTCTGCTGGGCGGCGGCGACAGGATCGGTTTCTTGTAAATCCGGGGCTCCGTCGTCGCTATCGGAGTCGGTGCCGGAGCCTGAATCATCCTGCACCTCGTCGGCTGGCTTACGAACAGCGTTAATCGGCATTCTGAAACTACATAAGACTAATTAGTAATTCCATCGGCATTTCAATACTACATATGACTAATTAAGCATTCCATCGGCCCTCTGAAACTATATATAACTAATTAGGCATTCCACTTCTAATTTAATCCATAGTAACTTATATTAACTAAAAGCGAATCCTATGCACTGTTGTTTTACTATGAATTGTAGAGTGTTTTGACAGCTAGCTCACTAATACACGATATCGACTATCATTCCAAAATTTAGTTATAAATCTAAGGAAAAAACAATAATCGTAGTACCAAAAACCTTTGTCAACACATTTCACGTTGGATTGCAGAATAATTTATTAGAAATTAATTGGATTAGATAATCACTTTGGCTAAAATCCTGTACCGTGTTTTTGCCTTGCGTTCGCCTTCTCTTCTATGTTACATTCAACACAACTGCTGCGAATATTTTTCGCCGACTTCCGTATAACTAATCGCCACTAACCATACAAGAAATAAAACACGACACATTTTTAACTACCTGATATCGAGATTAAGGAAAAAGTCATATACATCTCAGTGTCGTATTTACTATAAAATACTAGCTATTTATGTCAATGACCAGGGGAGAAATTTAAAATGTCATGCCTAATTTTCATTTGATTGTATGCACACATTTGCTCAGCTGTTGAGTGCAATTAGGGGAAATAATAAATATCGAATACCGTATGCTCGTGTCATTGTTTTTTAACAATGAAATATGCAGAACTAAATCTTTGTGTAATTCAATTGGCGCTGTAAAAAAATCTGTTATTTATTATTTAAAGTTTTTCATGCGACACAGATATTTATTATGTAGTGTATGGATATGGTTTAAAAACAATATATTTTTGTAATAAATTAGTATGTATATCTCGTTTACGTTTTCTGTGTACAAGACAATATGACAATCTAGACTAATAAAATGACATCAGTAGTACTATATTTTAACGAAAAGTTAATGCTTTTACTGTTATAAGCTACCACAGATCGATGTGGCGTATAGAATGACCGTTTATGAGGCACACTCACAAAGTACACAAGAAAACAGCCGGTGTACAATAGTGGAGCATATACCGTTGAATTTTCTAAACAACAAAATGGCGTCCTGGCAACAATAAACAAAATTAAGTAGAAGCATATAATAGCATATATAATTTTCTATAACTATAAGTGGTATGTTTTCCTTCATTGTTCTATATTTTATGGTTCGTTAGGCTTTTTGGTTAATGTCGCGACTTTAAATATCGTGCTTTGGTCGCTAGTGCTAAATCAAACTTGTATTTTTGGTGTAAGTGAAATCACCAATCACGATAATCATTACATTAGTCGTTACAATTTTGTAAATACGTTCATACATACGATACATTATATGACTGTATGATCGTGATTAAAATTTTAGTTATAAGAATAAGGCCAAGGATCGTGATTATATCATCATCATCATCACTCTTGATAAAATCGCAATGATGAATGAATTATCGATTAACATTTATCATTATGACCATGGGAGTGATATTGCCCAACATTTATCATGATAACCCACACAGAGAAGTGTCCATTGCTGAGATGAGTGGTCCTGGTTCAGCGGGAAATAACATTACCTGTTTCCATGACATTAATGATGGTCGTTATGAGCACTTTAGACCTGTCGGTGCTCACGATCTGTGCTATAGAGTTGATAATGATAATAATATAAGGCCGAGAGATAGGAGAGAATTTTGAGAGCTGATAGATAACACGAGCCGCACTATTCTGAACCAGTTGTAATCGATGGGTTATATATGAAGGGACACCAACCAACAGAGAGTTACAGTAGTCACGACGGGATAAAATCAACGAACAGACAATGGTAACAGCGATCTCATGCGAGATGTATGGCCTGATGCGTGTTATATAGCGAAACTGGATGAAACAAGAGCGACATACAGAATCAACGTGATCAGAAATAGAAAGATTTGACACCGAAATAGATATTTATTATATTAATCATCCAATTCAAATGATTTCTGGTTTGTATTTTACTCTTTCCATTCCCTGTATATACTATCATCTGTATTATCAGTATGGAGGTTCATTATGGCATGTCCCATATATTTTCATTTCAATACTGATGTATGGAGAGAAATTCACCGAAAAACATTTACCTCTTATGGGACTTGAATCCACAACCTCCAGATAATCAGTCTAGTGCTTTCCAAGCGAGCTGAGTTAATTTGGTCATTGACTCG
>WURV02147179.1:0-18142 GCA_011762755.2 Epimenia babai | reverse complement strand
GAAATAGACCATGTAGAGCAAGGCTAGGATTAACACGACCAGCAAAATGATAAATTCGCGTTGATTGCCGACTGTAAGGGTATCAATAATTTCAGCATCGCGTGGGGAGTCTTCCAAATAACGGACGGTCACTGTCTCTCCGATGCCGAATAATTCGTAATCGTGTAATAAGACGTTGCGTTCCACTTGGTAATCACGCCCGTTTTGCGCGGTGAAGGCGACCGTCACGTAATAGCTTGTTCGTGCTGTGCTGGTATCTTCACGCTGATTGACAATTTCTGCTTGTGCTGTTTCTCCTACTTGATCGAGAACCAATTCTGATAATGCAAGATAGATACTCAATATGATTAATGCGCCGATGATGATGTGCTTTAACCATGTTAGCGTATTGTCTTTTAGCGATTGCGTGCCGTCGCGCACGAAATCCTCATGGCGCGGATCAAGCAGAAAGACATCGCCAATATCAAGTTTAATCGTTGTCATTAGACCTCGTAATAATCAATCTGTGTGTGGACGTGCTCTCGATCGACTAATGTCGGGAACAATCCGATAATAAAACGGGGTTTTGCGCTAATTGTCGTGCCAGATATGCTCATTCCCGCCGGTCCACTTAACCCATTGCTCATCATCTTTCGCACCGCTGTTTTGAGCGTGTTTTCGTCTTGTGCAGTGAATGTGACGCGCACAATGATTTCTAATGGGTCTTCTTGTAAAGGTGATACCGTACCATATAAGCTGTTCGCGCCGAGATAGTCATAATGCACGCGTTCGATTGCTAATCCTTCCCATGATGTTTCTAGCATGTGCTTCATCTGTTCGACTTTGCGCCATGTTTCAGGGTAGCCAATGGTGAAGATGAGTTCACGCATACGTCCTTCTAAACGTCCAAAATTGAGTTTGAGTTTTTCAGGGCGTGCTTTGCCTGTTACGCCGGAAACTTTAACTTGATTGTTTCCGAATTGTTCTAATTGCAAGGTGGTGAAATTGGCGATTACGTCCGGTGTGATGTAATTGGCGGGGTCGTGGACTTCGTATAGCAGTTGCTCTTTGACGGTATCCGTGTTGATGATGCCTGCTGTATCGGGTGCTTTGGTCAATACGAATGAGCCATCTGATTCGACCTGCGCGATTGGATAACCAAGATTGGGTAAATTGTGTGCATCAATTTTATCAATGACTGCGAGGCTGTTCCCACCGACGACTTGCCCCGTGCATTCTAGTAAATGCCCCGCGACGATTCCACTTGCGAGCTTATCCCAATCATCCCATTCCCACCCGTAGTGCGCGATTAATGGCGCAAGGTATAAACACGGGTCAGCGACTCGCCCTGTAATCACAATGTCTGCACCATTTTTTAGGGCTTCAACAATCGGTTGTGCGCCTAGATAGACATTGGCATTGACCAACATAAATTCATTCGGGTCGAGTGGCTTGCCTGTTTCGATGTGCTTGAGTTCTTCGCCCTGTGCTTGTAAGTCACTGAGGTGTGGCATCATGTCATCACCTGTGATCGCCGCGATTTTTAAACCTTTTAAGCCTAGTTTTTCGGCGGTTGCGCGTACTTTTTCCGCCGCGCCTTGTGGATTTAACCCTCCACCATTGGTAATCAGTGGGATTTTACGTTTATAGGCTTCTGGCAGGATTTTGCTAGCGATGATGTTGATGTCAAACGTGTATCCGCGTGATGGGTCTTTTAAACGATCATTTTGGAGGATGGCGAGCGTCAATTCCGCTAATGCCTCAAAGCACACCACATCCACATGCTCACCCATAATCATCGGTAGAGCTTTGGTCACATCGTCGCCATAAAAGCCCTGCGCTGAACCAATTCTATAAGTCATAATTTTTTGTTCCTAATTTCAAATAGCGTTATGTGCGCTAGACGTTATCGTATAATCTATTATTGAAATTTCTCTGTTTATCAGGGCAATTCCCCTCTCAACGACTCTTTCCAGTTCTCTAATTTAGCGCGGATTCATGTTTTCTAATTTAGCGATGATACCCAGCATGATTTCGTCTGCGCCACCACCGATTGATGTTAAGCGTGCATCACGGAAGTAGCGTGAGATTGGAGTCTCTTCCATGTACCCCATGCCCCCATAGAATTGCAAACAGGTGTCGGCGACTTCACGCATTAAGCGTCCTGCTTTGAGCTTACACATTGATGCGAGGCGGGTAATTGCCATGCCATCTTCACCTGCTTCAATCATGCTAGCACAACGGTAGTTTAGGCTTTTGGCAGCTTCGACTTCAGTGAGTAGTTCACCAAGTTTGAATTGAATCCATTGATTGGCGATCAATGGTTTACCGAATGCTTTGCGATCTTGCGTGTATTTAATAGTTTCTCTGATGACATGCTCTGCGCCAGCCACGCCACCTAATGCGCCGACTAAACGCTCAACTTGGAATTGCTCCATTTGTAAGTAGAAGCCTGTACCTTCTTCACCGATTCGATTGGAAACGGGGACGCGCACATCTTCAAATGTTAGAACCGCCGTGTCGCTACTGTGATTGCCGAGTTTCTTAAGTTTTTTACTGACGCTAAATCCAGTAGCGTCCGTTGGCACCATGATTAATGACATGCCCTGATAGCCTTCGCCGGAGGTTGTTCGTGCGAGTACACAGAGCCAATCTGCTTGTGTGCCGTTGGTGATGTACATTTTGCTACCGTTGATAACATATTCGTCACCATCTCGTTCTGCTCGTGTGATGATGCTGGCGACATCTGAGCCTGCATTCGGTTCTGTGACTGCAATTGCGCCGACCATTTCACCGCGAATCGCGGGTGCGAGATACTTTTCTTTGAGTTCATGTGAACCGTGTCTTGCAAGGGCAGGGGTACACATATCGGTTTGTACGAAGACCGCCATTGGGATACCACCTGCAGTACATTTTGCGAATTCTTCTGCAAGCACGACGGTAAACCAGATGTCCGCTTCTGCACCGCCATACTCTGCTGAGTAATTCAAACCGAGGAAGCCCAAATCGCCCATTTTTTTGAATAATTCATGCAATGGGGCGATTTCTGCCTTTTCCCATTCTTCGATGTATGGGGTTATCTCTTTTGCAACGAATGAGCGGACAGATTTACGGAACATCTCATGTTCTTCAGTAAAGGGGTTATGTAAACTTTGTGCATTAATAATTGGCGTGACCATATTAAATTCCTTTAAAATCTAATCTTGATTCAATTAATTTGCCTAATGATAACAAATAACTTGGTTTTTCGCGCTATAAAGCAACAAAAAAGACGGCGTTAACCGTCTCTGTGATTTCTAATTTATTGAACTTGGATTTATTGATCTAATTTTCGTAGCGCATCAATGGCTTGTTCACGGATTTTACCGTCACTTTTCTGGATGACTGTACGCAATAATTCTTCTGCGCGTCGATCTCCAAGTGTGCCTAACCAATAAATGGCTGATAAGGTTACGCGTGAATTATTGTCTTTTAAGCATCCCATTAGTGGTTCGATGATACGATCATCACCGATTCTTCCTAATAAATTCACGGCTGTAAAGCGATTGAGCCAATGTTCATCTTGGAGTAATTCAATTAATCCTTCGATTGCTTGTGTGCCGAATGTGAATAGAGTGTCTGTAATCCCATGCGGGACACTACGCATATTGGCGCGTAATGCTTCGATTAGATGGGGGATAGCACTTACGCCATGTTGTAAGCATAATTCTTGTGCTTGTGCGCTATCTGCTGGAGGTGCGAATTCATCGGTTAATGTTTCTATAATGGCATCAATACTCGTTGTGCCTGTTGACATTTTAGTTCCCGTTTGCTTTTGCATTACTAATCCAAACATCATTGGCACTTGTGGCATTCCTTCAGGTTGAGCCATACGTCGATTGGGGAGTTCACGCATATTTTTGAAGGGTTTCCAGCCGTTACTATATGGATATTCTTGGAATGTATTGAGTATTAATCCAGCTTCCATTAAGGCTGTGATGATATCCGCAATCCCCCATGAGAATTCATGAGCAGGGTGCGGATTGATAAATGGTTGTGTTTTTTCTGGCTTATCTTCCGTAAGGATTAGACCATCGCCGGATTCTCCA
This sequence comes from Epimenia babai, assembly GCA_011762755.2. Taxonomy (NCBI): domain Eukaryota; kingdom Metazoa; phylum Mollusca; class Solenogastres; order Cavibelonia; family Epimeniidae; genus Epimenia; species Epimenia babai. The sequence goes on along the minus strand of WURV02147179.1, from coordinate 14,075 downwards.
ACATAATCACCGATACCGCCTGTTGTGAGCATTGATCCGCCGAAGTAATCATATTTGAGCGTCCAATCTGCATCTAATGATCGGGTGAATGGGTGGAACTCCATGAGTACGAATTTTCCGCCTGTTTTAAGCGCATTAGCGATGCCTTTTGCCCATGCGTTTAAATCGGATAACCAATTTATGGCACCATAAGAACTAAACACAATCTCGTAATGTGATGTATTGTTGTCAAACCAATCATAAATATCATTACGGATGAATTTGGCTGGGATTTTTGCACCAACTGAGAGTTGGTTGGCGAAGTTAATTGCCTCATCACTAATGTCTACGCCTGTGACTAATGCCCCCATATGTTTGGCAATGCTGAGGGTATCTTGCCCAGCGTTGCATTGTAGATGGAGCAGGGTTTTACCCCAAATATCACCGAGAAGTTCTTTTTCTTCAGGGAAAAGCGTGTCGCCATTATTATTAAAAAATGCAATCTGATCGCCTTTGTGGCTATTATGTTGCTTTGTAGCTTCATTCCACGATTGACGGTTAGCTTCATGAAAATCTTGGGTAGACATGATTTTCCTCTTTAATAAGGATTTTTTTCTTTATAGTTATGATTGTGCCATATATCAGTGTCTTATAAGGGTTACATTTGGCTATTATGGTTAAAATATAATAACAATTTCTATAAATTATAAAATGTTAAGGCGATAGCATCCAACAGTCATTATTCAGCGATGAGTGAATAATTTCTTCTGAGATTTTCATGTGATCAAAAATAGAGTTCATCCACGTCATATATTGTTTCTGATTAGCTGTCGTTATAGATTTTTTGATCCGCCATTCTACGTGTGTGAAGAACCACCCAGCATCAAAAACATTGAGATCAGGTCCATCCCATTCTATAGGCTCTCCCGTGTCAATATGAGTTAATCGACATCCATGACCATGCCAGTAGAATTGCCATTTTTCTCGCCATATACCGCGTTGAGGTAGTGTAGTCTTTTTCCTATGTCGCTCAACATATGGCATTATCTCGATACCCAGAATATGGGTGTTCCCGTTTAATAGTAGAGGGCTAGGATGCACATCTAACATGGCTATCGCGACAATTTTCTGCCTATTTAGATAATATTCAATCAAGTTTCGCATATAGCTGGTTGATTTGTCATTAAGCGGGAATTGTTTATCTATCATCAATGTCTCGATAGTTATGTTAACCATAAAACAAATAGGCACAGCATAAACTGTACCTATATTATCAGAATTTATTATGGATGTGTTTAATCTGTGCCACTGGGTTCAGCGAACATCTGCTTGGCGTTTTCGATGTAGTTTAGGGATTGATGGCGGAAATAGGTGTTATAAAGTTCCGCATAATGTCCACCTTGTTCCATCAATGAATCATGACTGCCTTCTTCTATGATTGCACCGTTACCCAAAACGATGATGCGATCTGCATTGCGTACTGTGCTTAGGCGGTGGGCAATTAAGATTGAGGTGGAGTGTTCCAAAATGAGGTCGAGAGCCTCTTGGATTTGTGTCTCAGTGAAGGGGTCAATGCTGGCTGTTGCTTCATCGAGGATGAAAATAGCCGGTTTTTCTAACAGAACACGCATCAAACTAACGAGTTGACGTTGTCCCATACTAAGTTTTGAGCCACGTTCACCGACATCGGTATATAGTCCATCAGGTAAGGTATCTAGCCATTCGCCTTTACCAACGCTGTTTGCAACGATTTCGACTTCTTCGTCACTTGATTCAGGGCGACTATAGCGAATGTTATCCATGATTGTGCCACTGAATAAGAATGGCTGTTGTGGGACTATGCCTAAACGCCCACGATAGGATTGCAAATCGAAGGAACGAATATCATGCCCGTCAATGCGTATTTGCCCATCTTGAAATTCATAGAAGCGCGTAATCAGTTTGGCAACAGTACTTTTACCTGCGCCTGTGTGACCGACAAACGCGATATTTTCACCTTTTTGAATGGTTAAATCAAAATTCGTGAGAACAGGTTGCGCGTCTTCGTAGCCAAATGTGACATCGTCGAATTCGATTAGTCCACTCATGTCATTGGCTGGTTGGTTATCATGTTGAATAATGGTGTTATCGGCATCAATTAAGGCAAAAATACGTTCAGTTGCGCTTAATGCTTGTTGGAATTGACTCCATACTGCCGCGAGGTTAATCAAGGGGAACCAAAAACGATCCACACCCTGAATAAAGAGGAACCATGCACCAACATTGACCCATCCCCATGATACATATTGTGCGCCCACATAGAGTATGATGCCGATGGCAAACCCCGCTAGAATGTTCATAACAGGGAAAATGAATGCCAAGACATAATCACGTCTGAGGTTGATATTGTAGGATTGCCGATTTACATCTCGAAATTCATCGTAAATCATTGCTTCTCTACGGAAATTCTTGGCGACACTGATGCCTGATACGCTTTCTTGAATCAAGCTGTTGACCATTGCCATTACACGCGCACCTTGTCGTGTGACACGTCTCGCCATCGTCCGAAATGACAAACCAGCAATAACGATAAAGGGAATAGTTCCCATTAAAATCAAGGTTAGTTGTACTGATCGACTGAGTAGGGCGATTGTCAAGATGATGATTTGGAACATCTGTGAGAAAACATCACTGACGAGTAACACCACATCGCCAAATTCCTGTGTATCGCTGGTAATACGGCTGACGACCTTGCCCGATTTGTGCTTATCATAAAATGCGAGGTCACGGTTAACCGCCGCACGAAAAGCATCCTTACGCATTTCACTGATAACATTACCCAGAATAAGGCTCATCAGGTAACGTCTTATCCAGTTTGCGCCGTATTGCAATAGCGCTGCGACAACCAACGCGATAACGAGTAATGTAAGTGTGTTACTCTGTGGATCATCTTCTAGAATATCAACACCTGCCGCGACCATAATTGGCATGAATGCTGATACAATTGATAACACAACGAAACTGAAAAAAACGATAATCAGTTGTTTTCTGTAATGACTTACATAATTGATAATACGGCGTATGAGATAACCATCCGTATACTGGCGATCATAGTTATCTTCTTGTAGCCCACTCATGATTGCAGCCATAATTTGCCTCCTGCGTTCACCTGTTGGTGAATTAATTTTCTAGCAATTGATCAGGTGATTGTGCTTTACCGGTATTGGTGGATTCATAACGTGCAAAAATGAGACGATAGGCTTCCGAAGTTGCCAATAAGTCATCATGATTGCCTTGTGCGACCACTTCACCGCGTTTAAGTACCACAATATGATCTGCCCATCGGATTTGTGATAAGCGATGTGTAATTAGGATCGTGGTGCGACCTTTTGCCGCTGACCAGATGGCTTGTTGTATACGGTCTTCGGTTGCACTATCAATCGCGCTGGTGCTGTCATCAAGAATCAAGATTGGTGGATTGGTCAAAAAGGCGCGTGCGATTGCTAATCTTTGGCGTTGACCACCACTCAAGGTTACACCGCGTTGACCAATTTCTGTTTCGTAGCCTTCGGGGAAACTCATGATAAAGTCATGGGCTTGTGCTTTTTTCGCGGCTTCGATGATTTCTTCACGAGACGCGGTAGCTTGACCAAAAGCGATGTTATCTGCAATTGATCGGCTAAATAGGAAAATATCCTGCTCGATAATGCTGATTTGGGAGCGTAATGAGGCTAAATCCCACTCGCATACACTGATGCCATCAATCTTGATATGACCTTCTGTCGAATCGTAAATGCGATTGATGAGTTTTGTTAAGGTTGTTTTGCCAGAACCTGTTTGTCCCACAATGGCAATCGTTTGTCCCGCCTTAACGTCAAAGGATACGTGTTTGATGATCGGTTTGTTTTCATTTTCACTATCGGTTTGATAAGCAAAACTGACATCATCAAAGGTTACACATCCTTTAATTTTTCCATCATGGCGTTCTTTTGAGCGATCGAGGTCTGTTTTTGTTGTGATAATGCTGAGGATACGCCCTGCGCTTGCATAACCGAGTGCAATACGTGTGAGTGACGTGAGTGAGGTAAATACTGGAAAGCCAAATAATGCCAGTAACACCGTGAAATTTACAATATCACCGACTTGTATCCAGCCAAGTGTGAATAAGTAAGCTGCATGTATAAATCCAAAAACGAAACTTAAACCGAGTAATAGATTAGATAGATAACGAGCTTCGATTTTACCTTGGTCGATAAAACGGTCACGTACATCATTAACGAGTGTGTCAAAGCGATCAACTTCAGCGTTTTCTTGTGCTGTGCCTTTAACAACTTCAACACCATCCAATGATTCTGCGAGGCTGGCGTTCATTCGCCCAAAACTTGCACGAACGTCTTGTGCGACAGGACGCATTTGCCGGACATAATAATATTGCACGATGATATGTGAAAACACGAATAAGAACGGCACAAGTGCTAACGAGGGGTGGATCAGGGGGGCGGCGATTAGCGGTGATAGCAAGAACATACTTGACCCCACCAATAAATTTACCCCTGGATACATCATCAGGTTAAGCTCACGCACATCGTTAGTTACACGCGCCATTGTCTCCCCGACAGGGGTGGAGTCATGGAAGGACATGCTTTTGCCCAATAAACTAGCGTAAAGCTCGTCCCTGACATCCCGTTCGATCCGTTGTGCGAAGGTTGCGGCAGAGCCATTACGCATCAATTGGACGACACCGCGAATACATTGTGATGCGATTATTGCAAACGCCATCAATCCAACATATTCTAAATCGGTGTTATTAGAATCGTTCATTGTGTTGAACGCTTCGCCAATAAAATATGGCACTGCTGCCGCTAATGCGCCATTGGTTCCAGCACCGAAGACCAGCATAATCCCTAATAGAGGATGACGTAATACATGCGACATGATAAAGCGTGTTGCATTGGTGTGATTGGAGTGAATACCAGATTTGGTAACGAATTCAGCCGTCATAACGTTCCTCTAAGTAATTTGAATGACGAAAATAACTAAATGCCACTATCTATAGTAATGCAGACTGTTATGCCACCTATGACCAATTTATAGTGGAATCGCCAACATCAGATGAAATGTTGATTAAGAAATTTCGGAGATAAGCAGATGAATTGCACATAGCATGTTGTTAATTAACTTTAAAAGTTTACATCATGACTGCATAAATTTGCAGTAAGGTGTAATGAGTAAATACTAAATAACGGGCTAACCACCATCATTACTCGATTGTGACGGTTAGTGGGATGATTGCCATATCGCCATTAATATCGGCAACTGTTTCGCCAGAAATGGGCAAAATCTCTAGCGTGCCGTCATCTAATCCACGATAAAGCCGTACCCATAATTGATAATCGCCTGTTGGTAAGTTTGCGGGTAGGCGAATGGCGCGATTGTCTTGTATTTGTTCGTCTATTTGCCATTCACTTGTTGGCATAAACCCTAACATCGGTTGTGAATCCCAACCTTGAATAGGTAATTGTTGGCGAGCATTATCAGATAAGAATGTCGCCACTGTATAATTTTGATCTAAGGCTGTGTTAGTTTGCCATATCAACTCAAACGGTATTAAATCACCTGCTGAGTAATTTACGCCTAAGGGCAATATGATTTCAGATAATTGAATTGATTCCCCAAACTCAAAATCAATTGTATAGGTTTCAGCAGAATTACTGGTATTTAATGCTGTACCCGTTGCAAATTCAATCAGGCGAACAGAAGCGGAGGTTGTGATTTCTCTCACAGGATAGAATTCAGTCGCCATATAATTTTCGATTGGACGACGTGCCCACCAATGAAATCCGCTGAATTCTGTAAGTAACCATAAACGATCACGTTGTTCGGCTGAGGCTTGCAATAATGGAATAGTTGTTGGGTTAAATAAGTCAGGAATCAGCGCATCAGATTCAACATTTGGCGGTATTTCTGGGCTATATTGTTCCCCTGGTTGGAAGGGTAAGCCGACCATGCGCGCATTGCGAATAGTGCCATAATTAAACATAAACTCGATATGGTCTGAACCTGTTAAAAATACGATGTCAGGTGGTTCGGTTTCTTGTTCAATGAGGGGCAACATATCTTCTAGTTCATGATTATAGGCATGGTAAATTGGGTCGGGGTAGATAGATAGTAAGGCAAAGCCGATAAGCCCTAATAGACCGATAGGCAATGAAGCTGTGAATAACAAACCACGATGTTCGACACGCTCACGTAATTGCCATATTAACCAGCCCAATGCAGTAAGGGCTAATCCGCCGAAAAGAATGGGAATGCCGAGTAAATTCATCCTTACCCAAACAATATCAAATGGTGTGTTGCTCCACTTTTGGGGTAACAAAACCCAAGGCATCCATGCTGGGTTATAGGCAGCATCTCCGAAGGTGATATCCATAATGTTAGTTGGTAATAACTGGACATAATCTTCCCAATGGTAGCTAATGCCGTTAAATTGAATCCATAGCCCATAGGCAAATAAACTGGTAACCAAAATAGTTAGTAGGCGTGATTTTGGTGTATGAACGACGCGGTCAATAACGGGTAAGCCCATTAATAACCAATAAGGTATTGTTGGTATCAAGAAACGTGGCGCCCACGTTATACTGCCATACCAAGACAAATCTCTGAAAACCGCATAGCCAAATGAATATCCCCAAATAATTAATAAACATGCCCATAGATAACGAGTCTTGCCGGTTTTATAGATCATGATAAATCCGGGGATTGCCAACAATGCTAAAGGTGATGATCCCCACATACTTGCTGTTAGGCTAAAGAAGTATGTGCGCATCGCAATCATGATATAAGGGCTATCTAAATCTGAAACAATTGATGTGAATGGTTCAAAGAGGGGGCGTAGATCGATAAATGATACAGCGATAATAAAGGTGAAAAACAACACAAAAAATATAGTTTCAAATATGCGCCACAAACGATGATATTGGGTCGATAATTTGATGGATGGCAATGCGATGATGATAAGTCCGAGAATGGCGGAAGGTGCAGACACTTTGCTATGAATTAATGCGAAGCCCAGAATTGGAATAAGTGGTAATAATTTCCAATTGTGGTAACGACTCGCACGCCAACGTTCTAATACAAGGGCTAAAGATAATGTCACTAATAGGGCACTAGGTTCTTGTAAAAATGTTTTTGCATAGGGTACTAGAGCGGTTGTTAAGCCTAAAATTAGTGCAGACAATACAGCAGTGCGTTCTTTGTAACCCAGTGCGATTGTGTATAAGTACATTACAACCCCACTCAATGCAACAGTAATGATGTTAAAAAGCCAGACTGTTTGTACTAATCCTATACCGTCAATGTTGAATGCTAACCAATAAAGAGGTGTGGCTAGGGTGACAGATAACATATCCTCCCCATAAGTGAATAATGGGTATAAACGATCACTAAAGAAAACGTTATCAGGACGTTGGGGCCAGTTATATGCCATCAAGTCGAATTGTGTATCTTGATAGCGTACTAAACTTGCAGTTGTGTTTAATAAATAAGGGGGGTCGCCAAATTCAGCCCAGTTAGCGTTATAAAACATCATGTAAATGCTAGATAGGCAAACGAATAATGTAATCATGATTAAGATGCGGCGAGTCGAAAATAATTTTTCCACTAATTCAGTTCCCTTAATACATCAAACAAAAACCATCGTCAGCGTGACGATGGCAGTTTAACAAATATAAACAGTCTGTGTGAAGCCCCGTTTATGGAGTTTGACTTAAAGTCTGATTTTATCCACTTAAGCGGTTTTTTACACCAATTAAGCCTTTAAGGATTTTTTGAGCGGGTGATAACTGCTCTAATTGTTCTAAACCAACTTCGTAGGTTGCTGCGCTTTCCCAAATTTTACCGTCTCTAAACTGCATCGTTCCCATTGCTAGCAATGTTTCGCCATAGAGTTTGTTTTCACCTTGTTCTTGGAAAAGATCTGCCGCTTGACGGTAGCAGTTATAGGCTTGTTCTTTATCGCCTAATTCTGAGTAAACGCCCCCCATATTGCCAAGTACCTGAGCAGTACGTTGGGAGTCTTCTTGTTCTTGGAAGGTGCGAAGCGCGGTTTGCATCATTTCTAATGCTTGTTGGTTTTCGCCTAATGCACGTCGTACCAAACCGATATTAACCTGCATTTCTGCGACCATGTCTTGTGTATCAGCTTCGGAATAGGCATCCATTGCTTGTTGGAATATCCGCGCCGCCGCCTCATAGTCACGTTGTTGATAGAGCTTAACACCTTGCTCTTTGAGTTCTTCTGCAGTTGCCATGTTGATGACCTTTCCCTACATGGTAATATCTACGATACTAGCACCAACTTCGCGTAACCGATCTGTTGGCATCTGGCTAAACATCTGTGCGATATGAACAAATCCAAGATTCGTTGGATTTGAGACAAATTCACGCAAATCATCTGGCAATTCTTGGAAATTTTTCCATGCTTCACGCATTGATAACAACATACCAATTTGACTATCAGTTTCTAGGAAATATCTTATATTCTTTTTAACACCACTAGCCAGTACAGATAGCTCGTGCATTGGGATTGCTACTTCACCCAATTCATAATTTTGAATGCTCTCAAGTGGGAGTTTGGTTGATTCGCTTAACTCCTCAATAGATAGCCCTGCTTCTTCGCGGGATTGGCGTATCATTGCACCGATCATATGATTGCGCAATGTGATGTACTCTGGTTGTTTTTGACTACTATCAGCGCGTGATTCTTTTAGAGTCTCATGTCCCCAAAAGTGGCTAACAGGCACATCAAGGTAATAGGCGAGTAACTCTAATTGTGGGAGGCTTGGTACTGCATCCCCAAATTCCCATGCTTCGATTTCCTGTGGGGAAACCTTTAATAGACGGGCGCAGTCTTCGATTGTTCTGGCTGCACCCAAACGGGCATCACGCAGTAGGACACCGAGCATCTTACCGCGCAATCGATATGATTCAGAATGATCAAATTCTTGTACAGGATTTTTAGCATCTTGTTCTGCTTTGCGCGCCTTCATCTTGGCGGCAATATCTTCAAAACTCATTTGGTTAGTCCTTTTGTGGCAAAACTCCACTCTCTGGATTATAGAACGACCCTCGCATCCAAGCAACTCATCATCTTAATTGTATTAAATAAGTTTGTAAATTGAGACCATTAATGTACAAGAATTAAGGTGGTTTTGGTTTTGTAATCCTGTTAACCGTTTATAATAGAGTATAACTGTTATTGTAATGATTATATCGTATATCAAACCAAACTAGATAGAAGTTATTATGCAATCACCCGCAGATGAAATTAAGCGTATAAAATTACAGTACGAACGATTGAAGAAAATTCAGCAATTTTTGGCTGGCTTGGCGTTAGCTGATGACATTAAGACTGTTGCTAATGAACTTGTAGAATTTGTTCGTGCATTGACACAACATAACCGTGTGTTGCTTTTTATTCTTGATGAAGAGAATATTGGTCTTAAATTTGGGGCAATGAGTCCTGTGCCTGAATCTAAGGAAGAATTACAGAAGTTAGAGCGTGCATATATTAGCACGTACAATTCTGATTCTGATGTTGTTCTTGATCAATTGTTAAATAATCAATCAACCATTATCAATGCCGATGACCATAGCGATACACTTGTTACTCAGGTGGTACAGTCGGCTGGCATTAGTCATTATTGTGGTATTCCGTTGGTGGTGCAGTCTACACTTGTCGGTGTGATTATCTTAGAATTACCGGAAAGTGGCATAATCCCGCCGGATGATTATGAATTGCTTCAGTTGATTACGATTAATACGGCTGTCACCATTCACAATACCCGTGAACAGGAAAAAACGGTTAAAAAATTGGCTGATAAGATGCACGAAATGGGTATCTTCCAACAAATTAACCGCGAATTAAATGAAACAATTGCATTAACAACCGTTTTTAACATGACGATGGATTGGGCGTTACGCTTTACCAATGCGAATGCTGCATCGATAGCCCTTTATGAAGAGGAAACTGATACGCTTCGTACCGATTTTATATATGGGTATGCGATTACTACCTCAGCCTTTGAGAAAATTCGTGCGCCGTATACGGGTAGTGTTGCGCATCGTGTTGTTCGTTCTGGTAAACCAGAGATGATGCCAGATATTCGACTTGATCAGAATTATTTGCCGATTGATCATCGGGTTCAGTCTCAGATGGCAGTACCGGTTTTGCGTGAGGATCGCGTTGTTGCGGTTGTCACATTAGAAAGTCACAAGGTCAATGGTTTCACAGATGGGCATCAAGAGTTTGTACAGAATCTTGCTAGTCGTGCTGCTGTTGCAATTGATAATGCGCGGTTATATGGCGAGTCTGAACGTGAACGGGGTAAGTTATCCCATATTTTGAGCAACATTGGTGATGTTGTTATTGTTATTGGTGATGATGGTACGATCATGTTGATGAATCAGGCGGCAGTTTCTGCATTGCGTCTCTATTCTGAAGCAGAATTCATTGGACGGTCATTTGAGGATACAATCCAATATAATCCATTAGTGAATGTGTATCGTCGTGCGCGTGATACTGAGGAAAACTCTACTGATGAGTTGACTTTGCCGAATGGGCGTAGTTATCACACGCGAGCCGATTATCATGGGAGCATTGGTTGGATTATTGTGATGCAGGATGTAACCCCTTATAAAGAAATGGATAAGCTCAAGAGTGAATTGATTGCCACTGTGTCACATGACCTTAAGCAACCACTTTCCGTTATGCGTGGGTATTTGGACTTGCTACAGATGAAAAATACGTTCACGGGTTCATCAACTGATTATGTCAAAATGATCGACCGTTCGATTTCTAATATGCGTCAATTGATTGATGATTTGCTCGACTTAGCCAAGATTGAGTCCGGTATTGAATTGCAGTTACAACAAGTTGCCTTGCAACAAATTTTAACGGAAAGTATTGATAATAATCGTGGCGCGGCGGAAGTTAAGTCGATGACTGTGATTAGTAATATACCTGATGACTTTTTGACGATAGATGGCGAAGAACAACGTTTGAGTCAGATATTTAATAACCTTGTCAGCAATGCAATTAAATATACGCCCCCAGAGGGTACAGTTACACTCACTGCTGAACGGCGTGGACAAACAATCCGTGTTGCTATACAAGATACAGGTTTAGGTATTAGTCCTGAAGATCAGGCTCAGATATTTGAGCGTTTCTATCGGGTGCGTAGACCAGAAACCGAAAGTATAGATGGTACCGGTTTAGGCTTAGCGATTGTGAAGTCTCTTGTAGAAGCACATAACGGTAAAATTCGCCTCGAAAGCAAATTGGGTGAGGGGACTACTTTCTATGTGACCTTCCCCGTGAGTGAACAAATAAGTGTCACGTAATAAATAAAAGAAGTCGATATGTTTAATATCGACTTCTTTTTGATTAGCTTTATATCTTTCTGTTACTCAGCGTCAGGAGTATCAGTATCCTCTGAATCTGTTTCATTCTTTCCGTTTTCACGGATTTCATTACGTTCTTGCATTGAAGTAGGAAGTGCGCGAGGTTTTGTAACCTGCTCGAATACTTCTGGTGTAACCTCAATACCGACATCTTGTAATGTCCAGATGGTAGTGACGTGGGTGCTGATATTAGGCCATTGATTCTTTGCCCAATGATAGCGTTCCCGTGAGAACTGCCAAACTTCTTCAGGCTGTTGTTGCCAACGGAATGTGTTGAACTCATCCCAAATTTGGTCTGCTGATGTACGCGGGAATAACGCCTTAATCATTGCCTTTTGAACAGTCGCTAAGTCACGAATTTCACTGACCCAATTATGACCGTATTTATCAATGAATGTGAAAATGCCATAATGTGAATAATGTTCAACAGTCTGCATGATTTCATCACTCATAGCATAAGCATCAGTGTAACATTGCTCTTGCTCTTGGCATGGCTCTTCTATACGTTCTCCATGATGGTGTGCTTCTTCTGTTTCAACCCATGTAATTGGGAGAATGTCATGAGTATACCCGATTAAGCGACGAATACGGGCTGGCTCGACATTGAATTTGACCATTGAACCTTGATGAAGTAGGTCATCTACCATAGCGGCTAGACCGTGTTGTCTTGCCTCATCTAATGCACGATCACGTCCGGTTCCATATATACGTGGACGACCGGGTAGTTGTGATTTTTTGATTTCTTCATCTGTAATCGGCACAAAGCGACGGAAGAATCCATGATAATTGAGATATTGGAATAGTGTGATGATAGCTGCCGCGACAACAATAGGTGGTAATGCCGCAGTTTTTTGTGTGACGAGGACTATTGCCATAAAGTAGCTGGCAAGCATGCCTCGTAATCCTGCAAAACGTAAGGCTTTTGCCGCATCTGTCCCTGGTTCAATGCCACGCGCAATTAACACATCATCACGTACAAAGAATATGGTTGTACTCGTAATCACAAATGCGCTCACAAAACCAAAGGCATAATATGATTCAACTTGAGTCACGCTTGGTATGAGTGGTACAAATATCGCCGCGACTAACCAAATGACCACAATACCTACACGATCATCCTCAAACGGACGAGGTAAGCGACCCAATCGGGCTGCATTTGCCGCGACTGCCGCGCCTCCGACATACCCACCACCTTGTGCGAGTAACAAGATGAGCGCAAGTAGGATACCTGCAACTAGTAACAAGGTTGAGCCAGAGCCGAAGACTAACTCGTATTGAATGAGGAGGGTACTATAGCCCTCTGTTGCTGGGATTTGCCATTGTTGTGCGGCAAATAATTGCAAAACACCGGTACTAATCAAGAATATAGCAGCAAGGATCAACGCTGTGTTGATAACTTTCCATTTTGGACGAGCCGCATGTTTACCACTGGCTGGAATGACTTCATAGCCAGAAAACCCAAGCATCGCGCTACTCATTGACCGTAAGAAATACTGGAAGAATAATGCCGCCGTCAATGGTTCTAAGTCAGAGACAATCGCCGACTCACCCGATCCTATAATCTCCGGCACTGTATGAGTTACAATGCCACCCGCTTCTAAGTCGTGGACGATTCGTGCAACTTCTGAGCCTAGATCAGGATTAGTGAGTGCTTGTAGACCAACGTAATTCAATGCGAATAACGTGAATACAGTGAATGCACCGCCGCCCAAAAGAAATACGGGAACTGCGCGTTTCGGACCGGCAATGACTAACAAGGACATGATGAAAAAGGCGTATATTTCCGCCACAATCACACGAACGCCCGCTAATTCTGGCAAGACTAGTAATGTCGCATCTGTCGCGGCGATTGAACTGATAATGATTGTCAGCACCGCGTCGATAAAGAACATACTGGTACCGATCCATGAAAGCCATCGCATTTTTTCTGGGCCGATGGCTTCTACTAATGGTCCACTACCACCAGCATTTGGTTTGAGATACGAACCTGCTTTATAGGCTGGGACGATTCCGAAGAATAGCATAATGGATAAGGTTGCAAATGCTAGCATTGCAACTTCATGATGTCCGTGTGCGCCTTCAATTGCTAGGAGTGTCTGGTACGCCGCTACACTAAACGCATCAGATGCAATTTCAAAGATTAGAGCTAACACCCCTAAACCTGTTCCCCCGAGGAACAAGCCTTCAATCATAAGGCGGGGTAATTTTTTATCTGCATCGCGACGATCATCGCGACTTACGTAACCCTTCATAAAAAACATGGTTATTGCCTTGTTGTTATTGTCAATTAAACCGCTAGACACAAAACAAGCAGGGCAGTGTGCCGTAAAATCTGCTTTGCTCACCATACCTGCTTCTAAAAGTCATTTTGCCCAGCCTATAACAAACTCATTTTACTCTAATGTTTCTAGCTTTTCTATGAAAAAAAGTTTGACACCCCCAATTATTGGGTATTTTGTGTGAAAACGTATTTATTTTAGGTTATATTGTTGCCCGTTTTTGGCGATGTTACCTTTATATGGGGTAATATCGTGAACATTAATTGAATCAGTATTTGATAAGTTTGAAAGCGAAATAAAGTAGACTTTTGGGAACATATAATCTGGCAAACTATAATGCTAATGTAGATGAGCTGAGGTTTGAGTTTGACTATATTG
>WURV02147168.1:0-18148 GCA_011762755.2 Epimenia babai | reverse complement strand
GGTGAAGAGGTTCTTATCGTTCTAACGATTTTTTTGCAGCTCTTGCTGTCAGTATCGTGGATGTGGGCGTGGACCTGTTACAAGCCCAGCCGTACAAACCTCTTGTCTGTGAGCGAAACCTTTTGTATTGTTGATAAAGCACTTTATACTGCGAGACATTTATGCTCAGACATAGTATAAAAACATGGCGGTGATTTGGTGTATGTGTTACCAGCGAAGGAAAAATACATGGGTGACCATTCGTAGACCTCTATTCACCAGGCCAATTTGATAATTAGTATTTAGGCAAAATACGTAATATCAATATAAATGGGAATGTAAATTGGCACGTATCACGATGGACCTACATGAGGTCTGGCCGGTCTTTGTCTGAGGCCTTCAGAAAGGAAGATCAGCACCGCCCACCATTTTACATTTTACAAAAAGCATCTCGATATCTATAGCCTAATTCGTACTTCGTTTCTGTTTCCTGGACCATAAAAAAGAAATGTTGCTGACTCACTAACGACGCGGTTGTTGGCTACTGTGAACGTGTCTTGTGTTAGATGGCGTCTTCCTAGTGTCAAGCTTTTACCTCTAAAAATTGAAAACAAGTATAAAACTATGATAACTGCGGTTAACTTAAGGAATTCAATTGATATACTCCACTCGTACGGGTATTTAACAGGTGGCAAGTATTTCCGTGTTTGTTATGGCATTGAATATCGTTTAAGACTATAGTGTAAGGGCTTGGAGTCACTTTGGATGTATTTGTTATGGCCAGGGTCAGCGAGCGGGTTGTGCACCGGAAATGATACCAGTATCGTCGACGTGACAACTGCGTTTGTTAACGAGGTTATTAAACTGATAGACGCAAGCGTGACGTTTGAGGATTACAAAAAACAATGCTACAGGAAAGCAATGGACGACTTGCTCGTCGAGCTGAAAAAAACGATTGTGGATTGCAAAAAGATCGCGAAACTCATGACTTGCGCTGTGAAGGTTCTAAATTTGATTCAAGATCCCATCAATCCCGATTTGATTCCAAGCGGCAGGTCCTTGCGGGATACGTGGAAAAGATATTCTGAATCCGTTGGAAGCGTAAACACCCCCAGTGATGCATCAAGGATTATCTCTCTTCAAGAACAACTAATAAAAGACTGGGAGACGAAACGCGATGCGACCTCGGATTCTGCAGAGAAAGCGAGAATACAAAAGTTAATTGATGACCTCCAGCGAGTAATTGACCTCAACAAACTTAAACTGGAATACGATGTGATGGTGAAGGATATGGTGAAGGAGTTAGCCAAGACTCCTCGAGACGACGCGCAGATTACTGCCCTTCAAGCTCGTTTGTCAGCTCAATTGAAACTCATGACAGCCGCGTCTGAGGATGGCACCGAAAAAACCGGGATACAAGCGGCGATTACACGCCTTGACAACGTCATAACTGTAAATGATCGATACAGAACTGCTGTGACGGCTTTAAAGACAGAGGAGAACAGAAGACCGATAAATCCAGCCCAGCTAATATCTGAACAAAAAAATGTACTCGCTAGCCTGAATGGCATGAAAACGAACGCGGGGAGCCAGGTTGAAGGTAACGCGATACAGAGTGTGATAGATCCTCTGACGTCTGCGATAACGTTCAACGAACGTGTCAATCAGCACAACAACATCGTCACTCAAATCACGACGGAGTTGGGGAACACTCCAGCAGATCATGCCAAGGTCATCGGTCTGAAGAAACAGCAAGTTGGTCTGTTAAAACAGATCCGAGACCTTACCACTGACGCGCCATTGAAGCAATCAATCCAAAGTGATATCGACTTCATCGAAAATGAAATAAAGGTAAATGAGATCAAAGTAGAATACAACAAACACGTTCAAACTCACAACACGGAAGTGGCTAAAGATCCAGTCGATAACGCCAAGGTCCTCGATGCCTTAAGGAAAATGCTCGACGAACAGAATAAGTTGCTGCCACTTACTACCGGAGCGGACAGAACCGCCCTTCAGAAACTAATTACTGACACCGAAACTGCAATAAAATGCTATAGCGGATAATTTCCCCGAGCACATTATTTTTATATTTTATTAGCGCATAATAACACTCACTGGGAGATTTCTCGAGCAATTAATAGCAATTTCAATATGTCGAAAATGGTTTGTTTTGACAAAAACGCCTATAAAGATAACGAAATGTGGAAACCTTAATGGTTTAATGCAAGAAAATATGTTGTGAAAGGCGGTTTATTTTTCTATTAATAAGTAATTATGCTGCCGAGAATTAATAAATCACGTGACCGATGATAGGCTGTTCGGAATCGTTGTGAATGTTCCAGTTTCACATTAGGAACGAGATTAGATACGCACGAGAAATCGCCCGGTACTGGAGCGGAAGCGTTGGCTGATGCGTAAACTATCTGCCACTTGCAAAGACTTTTCTTTGGTATTGGTATATTAGGCGCGATGTAACTTTATAGACCACCGGGATACACATAATAAATAGATATATTTAAGCGTGAGAATACCATATCAACATCGTCCGTTTTGTATAGAAACAGACATATCTCGCTGATACTAACCCATATCTGGTTATCTCACATCTCACTCTTCCTTCTCTCAATGATTTTAAAATTTATGTCAAATTCAATAGAGAACAAAATTAATTCATTCACGACTATACAATTTCGGAAATGTGGGCCACCGGCGTGTCTTTCTTATCGTACATTCTATTTTATTAAATGCCGAGGAAAGATCTCTGGCAACAAGTCGAATAGATGGTCATCTTGTCTTAACCAATCTCTGCAGGATGGCTGATAGGAGCTTTCCACCGTTTCGTTTCGATAATTTTCTCTTTCGTTTAATCCGATACGTTTGTTGTTTACGAATATTCTTTCCACTCACTCCTTGAGCGCCAGCTGTCCGCTGTATATCGATAGTTACCTACTGACTGTTCTTAAATGGTATCTGAGATTTTTCTTACGTCATATTAAATAGCTTTATATTTCTTTCTTATTCGTACTCTATATTAGATCGTCACTGGGTTAATATTATATCGTAATATTATTTCCTATATAAACATATTATATCTAACTTATTTTGTGTAATAAAGAAAATAATCGCCGTACTATCTCGTCGATTTTGTCAATGAATTTTCTTACATCAATAATCGTTTTAGGATTACAAGTGACTAGCATTCTGTGATTTTCACGCCGAACGGATTAGTAATAGATAAAAAAGATATCAAAAAATATTTATTAAAATCATTATTATATGAAGCTAAATCCCACCGTAACCGACGTATGTTTACCTGGCTAATGCCGACAGTTCTACCTTTATCCGCTAATTTTTGCACCTAGGTCAACACAATCTGAGAAGTACACTTTATCAACGGATGTATGCATAATATTTCGGAGCATACACAAACGCCCGTTTTGTCTCTAACAAGCAAAATAAGTTTTCATGAAAAACGATTAGTCATATCCTATCCTTTTTCAATCATTCATATTTATTTAAAAAGTCCTCGCTTGTATCGAAACGTTTTTTTAGCAATATTTTTTAATTAAGATTATATTTTTGATAAGTTGTCTAATCGTCGTCACGTAGTTCAAAAAGTATTTTTATCATACACGAAAAAAAATTGCTAGCGACTATAAAAATACAGCTGCGTGGCATGGTTATAGAATTTATCACCTAATTGTTAAAAATAATACCGTCACGAAGGAAAACCCATTATAACTTCGTGTGCGCGCTCCAATGCAAACAAGTTTATTCTGCATTTGATATTACGGGAATGGATGCAATTCTACATAAATAATTACATCGCCGTATTACGCCCTTTAAGATAATGTAATCTATAATCTAATGCTAGAGATGCAACAGCGAGATAAAACGGGCGTAACGAACCGTAAAAGCAACATACCAAAGGAATAAACTGTCTTTACGAGCTATGAACAATACATTTGCGTGAGTAAATCTCATTGTTTATTCATCTGTAAATAATTATTCATTACAAGCGCACACAAATGGTATAATGTGTATACAAAAGTGTATACTCTTTATGTCACTCGTCTGCATCAGATGTCCTCGGCGCATCCAGTCGTTATAGAAATTTTTATTTCTCACGAGATCGGCATGTTCGCATCCAAGTTGCATTCATTTGTTCGTCTCTAATATGCGTCTGATTACGGGGTAATTGTCCGGCTTTGTTATGCTAATTGACCATGATCTTGAACAATGTAGGTTTGAAAAGATGACGTCCCGACCTTGCCATTCTAAGCCAAGCATAAAATCTCATATAAAACAAATATCGTGCGTCACAAGTTTTAGTTACCCAGGCCAGCGTCTCCATACTCGATGGTTTCGACGTTTTCGCCTTCTATAGGTAACATATTTCGCTTTCGTTAATTAATCAATCCGCTTATTAACTAATTAACTGAAATATTTTTTACTAAACAAAATATTGCTACCTTTTGAATTGGTATTAACAACCTTTCGGCATTCCATCTTCGAAGAATTTCGATCTCTGAGCTGTATCTTGATCAAGGATCAGTGAATGTGTCATTTTACTTGGTGATATCAGAAGACAACCACGTAAGTTTTAATTATTATTACAGTAATAAAGTATCATAAAATTTATCACGATCGTGTTGAGCCAAAATTCCATATCTCCTTCGTAGTACTTCCATATTAATAGACTTGCGAGTATTTCATTGTTGGTAAAGTCTGTCTCGTTACTCTTCTAAACAACTTAAAAACATGACGGAAATTAGCATAACCCGTACACGAGCACATAACGTCGTCAGTCCGGCAATGGCAAAATTCATTTGAAGCCGTGCCTATCTCGATTATTAACAATGGAAAGGTACAATACTCATAGGATCGATAAGTATTATTGTGTGTTTACCATAATGTGATGCCATGACGGTGTTGAACACATATTGTAAGACCATTCACATTGTTTTAGAGAGCTTTGACCTTAACGTAACGTTCGAAATCGCGTGACGAACGCGTTATATAGTGAAGGAAACATCGATTTCTCTTCGATAGATATCACAATAGAACATAACTTACACTAGTTTCCTTAACGGTCACAGTCGCAACGACTATCATCTGCCAACGTTCAGCTGGTCAAAGTTACTACGCGATAAAAAAAAATAGGACACACTTTATCCCTTCGATAAGACAAAAACCACAGATTTACCACCGATTTGACGCTTATATCGATCTATCGTCGATATCGCGTAATGTAAACGCACTATTAACAAGCTTTCGTATAAAAGTAGGCATATACATTCGTCGGGTGTCACTGGGAGATCGTATTGTAATGTTTTCACCACGTACTCAAAACACTTGACGTAGTATATCTTTTCCCAAAATCTTGCCTTAATACCTATCTTCGTTACTCCACGAGGTGCTACATTGGCTTTTCGTATCATAAAATATGGCTGACACAGAAACCTGGCTCACTAAATGCAATAATTTGCAGGCAATTTCGTTGCTATCGGGACGATCGAACCGGCGATCACCAGTTTGCCGGTCCGGTGTTCTGCTTGTTGTTGTATCAATATATTAGGCCATCATACCTTATTACCATGTCACCACGTTGGTTCAATAAAAAAATCTCCTAGAATGTACCGAACAACTACTGATACCTGAAATAAACCGTAAATTCAATTTCTAAGACGACATGTTAGCCACTAAATATATAAAGTGCTACTCAAAAAGACGACAAAAGTTCCCCTGTCTACGCTGTAAAAAAACTTCAATAGCATTATGCATATTCTTGTTATACGATAGAAACAGCTCTATGCTTTCTAATGTGGAAAAGGACGATACAATTTGTTCAGAATATGTTATTTAGCGTTTATAAATGAGATGGTTCTAAAGATATCTGTGCTGCAGACGCTTTTGCATAAATGCAATAATTTCTGTATTATTTTTTCGACTCATCTTTGTTGCACAAGTTTACTTGCTGTTGTTCTATTGCCTTATACAGAGAATTGGCAAATTCAATTATAATCTCGCACAAACTCGAATCTGACTTTTTTAATTTAGCTTTTCTCTCATTTAGTACAAAATACATGCGATATACCTCTAGAAAGATGAGACACAGTGCTATCTAAGGGTCCCAAAAACGTTTTTATTATACTGTGCTTATTAAATCTCTCACCCGAAAGCTTTTTTTGAAACCGAATGTCATTGCCACTGAATGATATCAATAAATATCAATATCATGATTGATACTCTAAATTTATATAATATATTGATATTTTGTAAAGGCTTCAAAATTAATACCTTAATGCACAGGGAGACGCCTACCTGATCGGTCAAGTGGTAGTGCACTAGACCACGCCGTTCTTCTGGGGATCGTGGGTTCGATCAGGCTCCACCGAGGCAAAGATTTTTTTGTGTAATCCTTTGCCGTACATAAATAATTAGGAGGATGCGTTGTTGGGGCGTTCTGTTGGCGGTGGCGGTGGTATATCTCGGGACGACGAGAGCTCAAACAGGTTCGTTAGAGTACATAACATATGTACAGATTACTTGTTAGTGCAGACTTTCCCGTTTTTAGTTCGCTGTTTTTATGTTTTATCAACGCACGTAGTAAACAAATTGTGACGTGGAATGTTTCCGATAGAAAAAAAATCAGATTTCATGCGAGATAGATGGTTTCAACGGAGAACATCAATTTCGTAAAACATGGGATGGTTTTGAGAGAGAACGACATTTTATTTCATGCAATAAAAAATAGTTCCTATGTAGAACAACATCTCGACCAATTTCCGCTGACAGCTTACTTTATTGAAACACCATATGTCACACCATGCGCTTATTCGGGTCACTTTATTTGACAAAAAATACTATTATACTAGATGTATTCCGTTCGTTAGTGTGGGAAGATAAACTATCAAGTAAGATGGAAGCCCAAATACAGTTGATCGGTTACGTTGTTCAAATCTAAGAGAGAGATATACAGCATCTTCACTTTTCAGAATGTATGAAATAGTCCTAAGAATAAAACACACGTTCACTCCGTACAAGAAAATCATTCACTGTCACATAGTTTCAAAATATAAACACATGGCATCTAAAACTAAAAGAACATGAAAGTCTGCTAAAAATGTGTTGTTTTCCAGTCAGTAAAAGATCTTGATAGCAATTATGAATTTATACAGTTTTGGTAGGATGAATGTGTCAAACTTCCCCTCGAGCCACGCGCACTGCAAAATATGACTACCTTTTTTGTGTTTTCATATGACAGAACTTGCACGCGCAGTTTTCTTGTGCACGATGGCAGTTTGAGCTGTCGTACCATAGCTTGTGGAAATCGTTTGATAACCACTTGCCTACTAACGGCCGGTCTAATCCAGTGGATTTCAGGAGTTACGGGCCAGAGTCATCGACTAGACTACTGCCGGTTAACCCATTCATGATGGTTCCCTGAGTTTACATTTCGCTGGCTTTGGTCCACTCAACAGATCTGATTAGTTTGCTGGTAGACGAAAACTTCGACACGCCATACCACAGTGTGATTAGTCGTCCCAGAACTTTATTCAGGAAGTCAATATTACTAGGATGATAAATGCTGCTTAGCGCATACGTGGCGGACGACAGCACAACTAATAGGGAAAAGCGTTCCAGCGACGAAAGGATATTCTGCTGATTGCATTCTTTGA
This sequence comes from Epimenia babai, assembly GCA_011762755.2. Lineage (NCBI taxonomy): Eukaryota > Metazoa > Mollusca > Solenogastres > Cavibelonia > Epimeniidae > Epimenia > Epimenia babai. The sequence continues at coordinate 10,484 of WURV02147168.1, read as the reverse complement.
TGCCACTTCATGACAGGAAGCAATGCCCTTATCGCGGAAAAGCTTCAAGTATCGACCAAATCCACCTTTAGTACAACATAACTACTAGATATTTAAATTTAGGCACAAACTAAATTGTTTCAATCTAATTTAAGGTGGTTGAAATTATCGTTTGCCATGCAGGGAAGAAGTGTTCAGCTGACATAGTGTTCGGTCTCGACCAATCTACAAGTATGACGGAACAAGAATTTTCCACGATGACATTGTTCTCCGCGCTGATTATCAAAGATCTTAAAAACTTTGGCGAACCCGACGGAACCAGAACTGGAATCGTGAAATTCTCTACTAGATCCAGGGTTCTTACCTTAGAATAAATCATTAGTAAATTATTTTAACACCTGAGGTATTTTATGTATTCTTTCATCTATAGATAATAAATATTGTAACAACGACGCGTAATTGATATTTTTGGATTTTAATGCACACAGTTCATCATAATTTACTGCTTGTATAAATAATTGTAAAGTGTCTTCTGTCGCACTTCAGTGTTACCAAGGAGCACGCTAAAATACATGCATTATCTTATATTCTTATAATTATTGATCAGGTCAACACCAGTTGATAAAATATAGAATACAGAACATCGCCAAAATTAAGATGATAAATTCGTGCAAGGGATGGTCGTTGAAGATCGGGCAGCTCAGAAAGTTTGTTCCAATTAGGGTGAGCTCGATAGTCGAGTGGTAAGACAGCTAGACTTGTAACTGAAATGTCGCGGATTCAGCTTTTAGTAATAAAACTCAGAAAGTCATTCAGGCTTTCCCCGATGGCTGGAGTGAACCCGCCACTAAAATGGGTAAACGTTTGATATCTTAGACGGGTGACACGCAAGGGTCGGTGATATGGTATCTGCGCTGAATGGCTAAACATTCAAACTTGCATTGTAAACCGCATCTGAGAGCCTCTATTCGCTGACACTTACCTTCTGAAAACCATGATATAAACACGATAGTCATTATTCAGAAAATTAACCCATCTATAGAAAATGATTTGATAGAGCAGTGTACGCCATAATTCTTGTAAAGGTGGCAAGTTATATACAAAAAAAAACAAGAAAAAACTTTTAAACGTATGTAAGTCCTTTGAAATATTCTAAGTTTATCAGTCCTACCGCTGCAAGGGATTCTCTCTAATCTTACAATGGAATAAAGCTATTTTTGTTCAACCCCGCCCCATAGCTCGAAGTAATGTCACAAACATATGAGCAGCGCATAAAAGGTGTTTTCACGAAGATCTGTGCTAACTGTATATGATATCGTCTAACGCAATGTTATCGCAGCCAGAATACAAAATTCATGCTGATGTAATATTACCATCCAGGTATTCTTTATGATGACCAGTGACCTTATCGACATTTGCTATTCATAGATTTTTTGTGTGTTTTATGTAGATTATGTTGTTTGACCGCTGTGTTAATGACCAAACCTGATTAAAACAAATTTCATTTATATTGTAGATCGAGTTCGACCTTGACAAGTACTCCAACGCTTCAGAAGCGTCCACTGCGGCGCTGGGGATTATGTTTGATGGCGGTAAAACCAACACCCATCTCGCGCTTCGTGACATGAAGATAATGCTCGACCAGGGCCGTCCGAACGTTGAAAAAGTATCATGTAGTCTTCGATAGCCATAGGTTTTCTTTAAACAAAAGTTCAATGAGTGAAGACGTTCATATCTTGAGGTGGTAGTTTTTTTCTGGACATGGAACTGTACGTTAGTATATAAGCCGTTTTTTGTACACTCGTCATTCACAAGGTAAACACAGGAAATTCTCTAGATTAATCAAATATGGCATCCATTATAACGCAGTAATCATAAGTTAATATCCAATCCGCCAATACTTAAATGGGGTATACGGCTATAATAATAGTTGATAAAGGCCCCCATTAATGCGTATATAAACAACGTTAAAGTGTGGATCTAATATTAATAGAACACTGTACACTATGGTAGAAATTGTTCAAAAATATGTTGTTGTCCAATCGTGCTAACGTGGACCGTTTCACCTCGCAGGTGGGCATCATCATCACTGACGGAAATGCTGATGATCCCGCAGCGACGTTGGCTGCAGCCAAAGCCATCCACAACGCCGGGTATAATCTGGCTGTCATAGCTATCGGCAGTGCCCAAGAACTCGAGCAACTGAAGCCATTGGCCTCTTCTCCCGATTTGTTCAAACCTGTTGCGGATTTCAGCGAATTGTCGAAACTAAAAAAAGACATAGACCTCCTCGTGTGTAGTAAGTATTATATGGTCGCTGGTGATACATTTAGTAAAAGTAACGATAAAAAACAAGTTTCGTATGCTGCCGGTATAAGCAATGTACAAATAATATTTTTTTCCCGACTATATTCGGTAGTTGACGTACACAATCATTCGACATTCATCCCAGAGCAATCGAGCATCTACTAATTATTTCAGAGATACCCTGATATATACTCGTTTTTTACTCCAAAAGGTATAAAATATAAGCCGTTGTATAAGAGTTTTGCTTTTAATCAATTGTGAATTGTGGGACTATTTTAGGCCTAATACCTTAGATCAGCGACATTTCCTTTACGAATTTACTTTATCATTTTTAATTAATACACCGTCAATAATCAACGCCATGATGCATCCGAGATGCGATGTCTTTCGTACAGAGGATGAGTGCCCCAAAACGCAAGCAGAACCGCAAGTACCACAATTCCGACAAGAGACAGGTAATGAGACAAAATGGGAAGGCGAGGTATTAAAGTAGTTTATAAAAGAAACTAAATATCAGTTGCACTTACGATATGGCCTCCTTATTAATAGATGTAAGAAATTCACGATGAACAACTGTACAGTGGCTTCTAGATTGTTACAATAACGTCATCACCAAGAATGCTAATCAGGTCTCGAAATTTCGCTGGTGTCGCCGTATTTACTATCCAAATCGCTGCTGTTTACTGTAATCGCCTCTCGGATGTATTTTCTATGACTTTACCTATGATATTGTCTACATAGAAATGTCGGTTATTATACCCATGAGGAGGAAAACTACAGACAGCAATAACGTTGCCTTTTTGTTTATTCCTTTGGCACTCTGAAAGTTTTGTTATTGTTTGCCTGCTAATTTGGCAACAGGTAGAGTCTTCGTATTCGCTGTACCTATCGAGTTTATTATAGCAGGTAATGTTGGATAATCTTGGTGTCTTACTAGACACTTTACCTACAGACTTTCAATAACGCTCTCAGTGTTTAAATTACGTTCGTCCGTGACATCACCTGGCGAAATATACATGTAAATGACCCTCGCATGCTATACCGAGACACGATTACTCGAAAACTATTTTTCTTTACCGTTTTCAGCACGACCAGTTGGAATACTTGACGTGGGGGTGGATCTACTCCAAGCGGAACCCTTTTCGCCGATTGTCTGTTAGTTTTGTTACCCGTGACTTTCTACGGGTATACCGCACGTTAAAGCCGCTTACATCGAGGGATATCATGACGGTTACAACAATTCATTGGACCATGTAACTCTGTAACATGAACCAGCAAAATCTTCACATTTCAAACTCTAGTGCATTTTTCGTAAATTTGAAATAAATTTCATTCAAATAAATGTCATCGGTACTCACTCATCGATAAAAATCAGACTAAATTGTCGTCCCTCAGAATCAGACAGAAAAAACATAATTGCCTTTCGATTCGGACACATAAGTCACCATATGTTTTGTTGGCCTGCACTCAATTAAATTACCTATTCCGTTTACTCAAATCGTTATTTGTTGAATATTTGTTAACGTAATAGTTTACTATTGTTAATATTAATACAATATTACTAAGAGGTACACTAATAGGGAGATTTAATTACTCTTGTGTAAGATTTAAAAATCTGATAGTTTAAAAATGTCCAATTATTCCCGGCCACCTATAATAAAATTGCAGGGTCAGCGCAGGGACTATGCACGGGAAACGACACTTCGATAGTGGACGTCACTACAGCTTACGTTGGTGAGGTCATAAAAGTTATCGATGCTAGCCAGACGCTTCAAGACTTCAAGAAGACGTGCTACAGGGCATCCATGGACGAGTTATTAGACGAGCTGAAGAAGAGCAGTGTCGACTGTAAAAAGATCGCGAAACTGATGACATGCTCGGTGAAAGTATTGAGGCTCATAACGGAAACGATCAATCCGGATCTGATTCCTAGTGGAGTATCTTTGAGAGATACGTGGACGCGGTATTCGCAGACCGTTGGTAGTGTTACAGATCCGTTAGAAGCCGCAAATATAGTTGCAAGACAAGAACAGGTTATAAAGGATTGGGAAGCACAGCGTGATGCTACTGCAGACGCGGCAGAAAAGACTCGACTACAGAAAAGTATTGATGACTTAAAACGAGTCGTTGATCTCAATAAATTGAAGAGCGAGTACGATGTCATGGTGAAGGAAATGGTGAAGGAATTGGCCAAAACGCCGAGAGAACCTGGTCAAATTACTGCCCTCCAGAACCGAATGGCGGCTCAACTTAGGCTCATGAAAGCGGCATCCGATGATACCACCGAACAAAACGGGATACAGACTGCGCTTACGCGGTTGGAGAAGGTTATCGACTCTAATGATAAATACCGCACCGCTGTGACCGCGCTGAAAACAGAAGAAAACAGAAGACCGATTGACGCTGTACAGTTGCTAGCGGAGCAAAAAAATGTCCAGACGGCGTTAAATGAACTAAAAACTAACGCAGGCAGTCCGGTTGAAGGTAACGCCATACAAACAGTCATCGACGGTCTGAGTGAGGTTATTAGTGTAAATGAACTAATTAATGATCACAATAATGTTGTTACGCAAATAACGACGGGGTTAGCTACTACGCCACTCGACAGCGATAAGCTTCTCGGGTTAAAGAACCAGCAACTTGGTCTGTTGAAGCAAATTAGAGACACGACTCAAAATGGACCGTTGAAAACTTCACTTCAAGGCGACATTGACTTTATCGAAAAAGAGGTTGAAATCAACGGGATCAAAAACGAGTATAACAAACACGTCCAGACGCACAATGACGAGTTGACTAAAGATCCGGTGGATAAGGCAAAGGTGGCTGATGCTTTGCAAAAGATGGTTGCTGAACTCAAAAAGTTGCTCCCAGTCACCGAAGACGCAACTCAGAAAACCGCCATTGAAAAGCTTATAACAGACAACGAAACGGCTCTAAAATGCTATCAAGCCTAAACTTTGAATGAAGACGTTTCTGGTTCCCAACCCAATTTGGATATATATCGCCATTATTTATATAACTGATATCGCACGTATAGTTACAGAATAAACAATCAGAGTGCATTTCTTCGCGGCTCAATAAACTGACTGAATCTATTTAAAATTTAATATATTATTTGTCCTCTTTCTGGTGCTTATGTTATGATTTTGTATTTATTTTGATATCTTCCGTTATCCTTTTCAGTCTCAGTAATGTTATTTTATATCTATTTTGTATTAGTAGAATTTCATTTCGGTCTTTCGAGTTACTAAGAAATGACATAGCCACACCTCCGAATTATGTGTGCACTTTTCACAAGAAATTTGATGTCGGACAAAATATCGATCGAAATATAGCGTCATGCTGTTGCCTTTTCCATTATTCAGGATGACATTTCGGACTTCCAATCTCCCATTTGGTATTTCATTCAGAACCCTATATGTTTAGTCCATTTATATATAACACATTTATTCATTCAACAAAATGTCAGGTTGGAAGAAGCGTGGCGTGGTAGAACATGATTCAAGCAGCAGTGGCGATATCGTTGTAAGAGTCAGTTAATGTTGTGGTTTCTGTTATGTATATGGAGAACCCTAAGACAAACTCATGATACTAATTATTATAGTTGATGGCCATGCGAAGTATGGAATTTAAAATAACCGACTTTGTGTGTTTTTAGTTGTTTATATAATCTGTAAAGTTGATCCTTTTGATCCTCCGGCTTAACCGTAAGGACTTTTTAAATTTATGCGTGGCAACACAGTTGGATATGTATTGATGAAGTAAGAGTTTCGGATTTGTTTAGCGTTAAGTAGCCTACGGTATATAAGTGCCTTTCGAACCAAAGAATGTGTTAAAAACAATCTTGTCGAGATCACCCCATGACCGATTTAAATCCAACGCTGATAAATTAGTTGCATCTGTGTAATGTAGTGATGTTCTGTCTCGTAATCTAACGGTATTCAGATAATGCTACATCACCCAATCAACCAATGCTAGCGGCAAGGGTGGCTTTAGCCAGGGGTTGCAGGGCCATGTGGATCATTGAGAGCGATGACGTTCCGTACTATCGTGTATGGCTGTATGCCATATCAGCCATGTTCGCAAACAGTTTTCGCAATCATGCGCCACGATATTTCCAGACTAAAAATGCCAGTAATTAATACCAATTGACTATCATAACATATTTATTTAAGTTCTGAATAAAGGCGTGTGATATCTGAACATAGGTCTTCTCTTCTTTGATCTCTTGTCCGGTTGAAACTGCATGCCGAACAGGGGATAATCTCATGTGAGATGATTATACACTTAACCTACTCTCAATAAATGTGTTCAGCTCTACCTGATTTTATGAACAATTGGCCAGCACATCATTTTTACTTTAAGTTTGTACATAAATCAAAGTAATAAATTCCGTGTCCATATCCTGGACTAGACTGTATAGTGAGTTGCCATACTTGTTTGTGAATAACGGGAGAAAAATATAAAAAAGTTCTTGCTGTTCGTGCCCCTAAATGAACGTTATGGTGCACATCGTTGATTAGTCATGCCGAATGAGGATACCGACGAATATCAGAATAATATAGACTTTATATAAACAAGGGTACAATTCGCATTGTATACACTTGTCAATAATGATATCTAGATACACCGCGGGTACACATGAGGCAGTTAGTGTAGTAGTTAGATTGTTGGATCCGAATCAAGAAGATCCATGATGCTTTGACCAGTATACTACCATCTGTGTCGTCTTTCAGGCGCCTTAATCACATAAGGCTTTGGGTAGCCCTTGGAGTTATGTCAGAGCTTCTTCCTGCTGACGCGGCAGTGTTTCAGATGCTCTAAGGAGCATTTCTATCGAGTTTACCTCTCCGCTATCCCCTCATATCATTAAGCGTTTGGCAAGAAATGGACGACGGTCAACTGTCTGCCCACGCTCGGTGTGTTTTTCAGTGCGATGTTTCCCCTACCCCTTATAACTGAGGCTAATCCGTTTATCGTGTTAACCAAATTGGATAGCATTGCAAAGGGCCGGGAATGGCTTTAAACAACGATTACCTTGGTGATCAGCCTAACTAACTACCTAACTACATACACCGCGTGGAATACACCTACGTATCTTTTTCGGTAAACCAACGAAACAGTCAATCCAAAGTTTCTTCCCCTTAATCATCAAAGACAAGATGATGTCGACGACACTGTACTACAATATTAGTGCGGCCTAAAACCGATAACATAAGGGAGACTAGCATATTTTTTCATTATAATACTAATTTGCGCAGTCTTACCTCTCCGTACTGCAGCTTCAGACCAAAATGGACAGAACTTGACACCGTGGTGTTATCTAGTATTTGGTTATGAAAGGCTTAGCCCCAAAGAACATCCATGCTGATATGGTGCATAAATCAGGTGATAATGTTCTTGCATTATCTACATTTGGCTGGGAAACGATATCGAACCAATGATGACGTCATAAGCAGTTTTCAGAGATCAAGATGTCGGCTCCTACACCACTGGTATCCAAGCTCGGCAACATCGTTAAAATAAGTGTGTATAGCGTAAGGGGAGACTATGTTGAAAAATAACTTTCACACAATCTCATTTGGAAAAGGCATAATAGTCGGCCTATTAACTTTTCAAAATTTCATCCTTCCCTCGTACTACGATTCGTAGTATGTATCTTATCCATTCCCTATGTTCATAAGTTGAATCGTTGCTGATGGGAGATAACTACATAATGTCTTTTAACAGACGAGTTGCAGACGATGTAAAATAATTGATTAATGTTAATTATTCAATTGTTAAACTTGAACCATGGATAATTTAAACTCACTACAGAATCTTGCTGCGCATCGTGACCAATAGAATGACTTTGTTTTCAAAATCTTAGCATCGGCCGAAGCAACCCTAACATTACATGTCGTTGGGAGGCGAACCCGACTTATGTTATAATAGCCTAATGTTAATTATTACTATTTTTTCTGACCGCTGAATTTTACATGTTCAGTCGCATCATTTTTTAAAATATACTCCATGTGTATAACGAGGTTGTAAAGATCTAATATTCACGGGGACGTAATGATGGTATCTGATAATTATTATTGTATTTCTATTGAACAAAGAAAGATTTGAGTGAGCTACTGCGATCTACCCGCCGATGTTCCGCCATGACACCACACACCAGCAGATATTCTATTGCTAACCGTAATCCTAGCGCGGATCGCACCAGTTCACTCTGCCGATTTCCTAAGGTTTAAACAGAAAATAACAAAATTAAAAGAAAATAATGATTTTAATAAGATTTTAATGCTCAATACGATTTTTGGTTGGACTTAGTTATAGCAAGCATAAAGATGATGGTTCCCCTGTCAACAAGTCGACTAGCTTAGTGTATGAAATTTAAGATTGTTTAAAAATTAAATCCCAATTAATGTTGAATCAAGTGAGTACGATGAAAATATTAATCACCATAAATAATATAAAATGGTGAATTTGTGAGTTTTGAACTAGTGATGCAAATTTAAGTCTAGACTTGAAGGTCCCAAAAGTATTTGGACACTAAACTAAAATTTTAGGTGTACTATCTGAAATAAATTTTTAAATTAATGATAAATAAAATCATTTTGTTGACCGATTTGTATTATCAGAATTCTATTTTTGGAATTATGACATAATAATTTAAAGGTAAATATACAGCAAATACACGATTTATTCAGGTTAATTAAATTTTTACAGCTGTAATATATTATGTTACTATTGCCAGAAATAAAGATATAATAAAATCATAATAATAATCGGCGCACTTAATCGTCAAGAGAACCAGATTATCAATTAATTACTTTGTCATTGCTGGCACGATGAAATGTTACACCATAGAGGATGTATCTGAACATAGTCGAGAAGGTGACATGTGGATTGTTATTAATAATAAAGTATACGATGTTTCTCTGTGGAGTCGAGTTCATCCAGGGGGCGCGAGAATAATAAGCCACTACGCTGGTGAAGACGCAACGGTAAGCATCCAGAGATACTTTGAATGTGCTAAGTGGACTCTGTGTACAGTAGATTCCCGATTAACCGCCCCTCATTTTCTTGCTAACCCCATTATCACCACAAGATTCTCAAATTCCAATTCCCTCCTTACATATTGTTATCCGCCACACCCCTATCTTCCGCTCGCACACCCCCTGCTTACCATTATGAATTCGACTAGAACCAATGATGGCAGGTGAATGGGGGGTCTATGGTATGTAACTTTTTACCTTGTCCAGCTAAATTGCTATACAGTCAAACCTGCCCGAACGGCCAGCGTATTAAGCGGGCACCTGTCGTAATGGTCACTTCAAATTCCTCCCGACATGTACACTGGTCAAAATGTCAAACCTGAATTAAACGGCCACCTGTCTTAATGGCCACTTTTTCGTGATTCCCGTGAGTGGCCGCTTAATAGAGCTTTGACTGTATTTGAAAAGCTTTCTAGTTAGTTTATCCAATTCAGCATGATATGGGTTAAGAAAACTCCTGTTCAACAGATTTATCTTGTGCAATATTTATTTGTTAGTTTGCACCATCTCTATTATTTTTAATAAATTGAATTTCTGCGCTATGATATGAATATTCTGATAAAAGAAATAGATTACCATAACTAAATAAGGTGAGGCTAAAAAGTTAAGAATGACCTTTTTATCGCGCAAGTATCAGCCAATCAAGGCTCTCAGATACGCTTTACAATGAATGTTATGGAGGCTGTTCAGCACAGATACATCGCGATCAATACGCGGATATTATTGGTGAAAAATTATATTGAGTGGCAACCCATTTTAGAGACAGATTTCACTCCAGCAATCAGGAATAAAAGGACTTGCTGAGGATCATCATCGAAAGACCGGTGGGCAGTTTCGAACCCTCAAAATCTTTATTATGACTTCACCACTTGATTATTTTCTTCCCCATGAAGAATAGTAATCTTATGCTGACAATATTAATGCAATTTTTTATTATATTTATCTCTGCACGATTTTATAAAATAAAATTTTACATATATTTTACATAAATATGTCACAATGGCAAATAACATTATAACTAATTACTTCTGTTTTTCATATATATCTTCCGACTAGCCAGTACAAAAACCATTTATAAAGGTAAAAAGGTAAAGTACAACATTTATATACCGCAAGTATTAGCCAATAAAGGCCGTCAGATGCGGTTTACAATGA
>WURV02147157.1:0-18154 GCA_011762755.2 Epimenia babai | reverse complement strand
ATATAAATTTTGTGATAATTTTCTAAAGTTATGGTACTAAATCTTTCATCAGTATGTGTATCGATTCAGACCAAAATTGACAAATTTTCCCAAAAAAAGCCGACATGTTTTTACAAGAAATGTCAAAAAAGTAAAGCATTCTAGAAATTCCAGGAAACAAAGTGTGTTTTTCTTTCACAAAACATGGATTAGTAGCGTGTGGGACCTCGTCTAATATCAATTACTGTTTAACACAATCCGCGCACACTTTCGACTCGGTGACGCAGGTTCTATTATGGGATATTGGTCCATGAGTCCAAGAGCGCATCCCTGAGCTGTTGCAGGTAGGTTGATCATTGCGAGCAGATATGACCGCATATCCTGCAGCATGTCCCATGCATGCTCAATGGGATTGGGATCAGGTGAGCCTTCTGGCCAGTCAATTATGTTGATTATTCATCCCTAAGGTACTCATTCACGATTATGGCACAATGAGGGCGGGCATAATCATCCATCATAACAAAGTCTGGACCACGATCAACAGCCAATTGCCCCACAAACACGTCGAGGATTTGATCGCGGTATATAACAAGTTAGCGTGCAATTTTCAATGGCATGGAGGTCTGTACGACGCGTGGTCGTGAAGCCCCCTCCCCAGACTTTGACAGAGCATCGGAATATCGGTCATTCTCCACACCTCAACATGACCATCAGTGAAGTTTAGAGAGAACCTGGACTCATCTGTAAAAAGTACAGTACTTCACTGGGCTTGGGTCCAGGTGACATGTTCTCGACACCAGTCATATCGATGCTGTCTGTGCTCTGGAGTGCGATGCGTATAGCTGTTCGGTGAGCACCCAATCCTGATTCATGGTGCCTATTCTTGATGGTGTGGCTGGATACACGAACTCCTGATGCATGTCTCAGGTTGGTCTGAGTGGATAAACAAACTCTTGATGCATCCCTTAGGTTTCTCTGCAAGGTTGTAATTCTATGGTGGTATCCCGTACCATGTCCTCTTTTGGCTGTACCAGTAGCCTCATAGCGATTAGGGAGATGACACTTTGTGACACCCCAACCCCGAGCCACATGTCGCTGGGACATGCGAGCCTCGATGATGCCTCTCCCTCTATTCAGATCTTCTGACCTCGCATTGCGACGATTTTGTCTTGGAGGCATTTCGGTAGATAAAGGTACGCCTGACAATCACTAAAACACTACTTCTAACGTTAGAAATTCAGTGTGAGCAGTCTAAGTCAAATTTACAAACTAAGCTAATGTGCAGTAAAATCCTGGTACTCGTGTATGGGCTTGGCTTACTATAGCCTTGAGTGGTCAACATGGGAAACATGTACTCTGCACTCGTCAATAAAACCCAAGCTCTTCAGCAAATCAATTACATTTGTATGCATAATGTATTATACATATATTTTAGTGTATTATATTATATGGGTGCTCCTTAACAAGTTTTGAGTAGTATAGTTGGACATCACGACGCAGAGTATACAGAAATAGATCATCTCTCAAAGTCGAGAGATGTGAATTGGAGAAACAGATTTTTGATTAAATATAATATAGAGGAAAGTGGTTGTAATGAGAGTACATCTGGTTGCTTATCTTCGGGTTGTGCGAATGAAGAGATTTTACATAAATAACGACTTCGTATTCTCGAATTATTTAGTGAAAACGATGTTAATAAGTGAGTAGATATACCCAACGAGGCCAATGTCAAATGACAATTGATGTAGATCAAACACGAAAGAAGTCATATCTGGGCCATGTTAAGAGAAGAAATGGCAAAGACAACGTAATAACTGGGCAAATGGATGGGAGAACAGCGTGAGGCCGCCAAAGGATGACATATTTAGAGCGTGAAAGATTAAAAAAGGAGATGATGGCTATTGCCGACCGAGATTGAAGTCTGAAGGCATAAAACACCAGAAGATATCGCACGTGCATGGTTTACGCAATTAAAGATAATAGCTACTAGAAGAAACACGATGACCCGGTATACGTGTCATATATTGATACAATAATCGCTCATTATCACGGCGATGGTATAGCTCAGTCCTTATCCCAGTTCTGTAAAGCTGCAAGTGTAGGAGCGCGATATTTAAATTAAACAAATCGATGCATAGAATATACACATATTCACCACTACCCCGGACTGTTAATTTTAAAAACGTAATATTGTCTGCCGAGAGATGCACAGCTGCGGAAGTATTTTTGTATATCGAAACCACAAACTGACAGATACTCTTGTTTGCAACGTTTTGAATATTTTGATCTGTTAACATTCGTGAAAAGCCATACATCCAAAATGAAAATGCAGTAATGGAACCTACCATGTTTTTGTAAGTACTGACGAAATGGAAATCTATCGAAGACTATTAACGAATTAGTGAAATAAACCTAAAATTTATATAAGATTGGAGATTGGTAGTGTCAGAAAACGGTTTGTGAGCAATTAAATCATTCCGAACCGAGCCACGCACCACATTTTTATGGTGTGTTCTGCACGACAGTTCAACAAATAGAAAATAATACAGTTAGTATTAGACCAGTATGTGATATTGATTAAGGTTAATCGAATCAAATTCGATCGTTATGCACCTCGTCGCTCCTTATATGCCACGGTATATCACTCGAGACGAGTTTTCTTCCACACAGGCTTTGTCATTAGACTTATTTCGCAACCACACATTGTTAAAGGTCCATAATTCGGCGCGCGATGCGAACGAATATAGAGTAGATACCGCCCTAACGCATAGTGCAGGTTAACGAAATATTTGGGAATAACTGAAAAAAATAATGCTGAGCGATGAGAGCGAGAGCTCTTTTGACAGGTGTCGCTATTGGATGATAGATATTAGACCAGCCACAAGCGAGATTAGTGGAAGGAAACCATACCACGGCTATAACCAACGTTATTTCATCAATCTTGATACATCTGGAGAAGCCACACTGCGGGAGAAATGTCATTTCTGGCTGATATCGTGTCATTCGGCAAATTCAAAGTGATGTTCAATAGTTCCATCTCCAATAGGTTAAATGTAGCTCGTAATTAACTTGCACGGATAAGACACAGGGGTGTGAATTGTCACATCATTAAAGTCATTCGGCCCCATTCTGTGCATAAATACTACTCTCTGTGAAGACGTGTCGACGCAACAAATAACAGGGAAATGATGAAATTATATTTTCGAAGCACTTAATACTTAAGTGTGTTTAAATACACATGCAAATGGTATGCCTCTCGCGGGGGCACTACGTACCACTGTGTATCTTTGATGGGGGAGTTTGCATTCATCAGGAAAAAATCATTCAACTATTCTTCTCATACAAGAATTGATAACCTTTCAAGTATCATGAATATCTGCCTAGTTCATGTCACACAATACATTTGTCATAAGACATTATGAAACAGGATCAACAAACTTATGAGCGTATCACAATAACACAGTGCTATACAACGGCTAGCCTTACTAAACAAATATAACCAGTGGATTCGGTACGCACATAGGAAGGTAGTGATCATTGAAATAAAAATTCATGGTTCATGGTTCAACCAGTATACAATATGTTTCTTTTTAGGGGAAAAACCGGTTGAAACCCGGCCTGCCAATGATGGTCTGGGTAGGCCTTGTGGTGTGGTTAAACAAAGGTTTCGTTCCTCTGACGTTGCGGTGTCAGGAGGCTCTGTAGATGGTGTCCATCCGACTTATTTCCCGTAAGACGTTATCTCGTCATCTTGCTGTGAATAATCAATTAGCATCACATTATAGACAGTGTGCAAAATATATAGGTTGTCAGTTGGCATTTGGAGCCAGTGGTGTAAATGGACGATCGTCAACAGTGGGCTCGGACTCGGGAATTTTCACTGCGCTGTTCTCACCACAATAAACAAGGTTGCTCCATTTGCCGTGTCAACGACAGCATACATACATAGGGTAGCTTTGTTAAGGGCAGAATATAGCATACACGATGATTAGCCTGGCAATCAGCCTATTACTATTTATTTATTTATTTATAGGCTAATTACTTAAGTAATCGTTGAAGTGTAGGCCAATTTCGTTCATGACCCTCTACAAAGCTAGCCTATGTGGTTAACACAACAATTTGATTACGGTAGCCAAGGGGTGGGGGAAAAACACCTAATGTGAAAACCCACCAAGTCTTGGCAGACAATTGACCTTTTTCCATTTACGCCACTCGTTCCAGATGTCTACATACGAGAAGCACAGCAAATGTCAGAGGGAAAAAGCCCTAACAGAACCACACTGCAAGGGCTACCCAGACCCCTATGGGCAATGGGGTTTACGGCGCTTTCAGCCCGAAAAACGCCACAGTTAGTATACTGTTTAGAGCCGGATTTGAACCAGGGACCCCTGGATTCAAAGTCAAACGCTCTAACCACTACGCCAGCTGCCCCCTAGCCTATTACTAACTTACCCATACAGCAATGAAGCTACGCTGGAAGTTTACTGCAGTGGCATTTCATACACTGAACATTCTTCAAACGGTAGTTTTCTCCAAGAATACAAGAAAAAAATGAACATTCTCAAATGTTCCTGATGTATATATTCAAAGACAAATCAAAATTGACAATAACCGTTCATGGCCCGCGGGATACGAAAGGTTGAATGATAAAATTAATTACAGTCACAAGTGAAACCAATATGCCAAACAAGCATCGATATACTACTTAGGTAAAGAAATTTGGAACCAGCATGCTGAAGGTCGCATATTTACACAATGAAACAATGTTCGCTAGATAGATGGAATAGTCAACAGAGCATGCATGGGACTTGCGGATTCATTGGATTGGATATTTATAGAAATTCGTATGAATGAATGATTTTTCGCAATATTTTATAGAAAAATTAAACAATACAAAGCCCTTTTGACCAAAATTCTATCAAATCATCATCATTATTGAAAAAATAACTACTCAGCGTCCCCATCCCTGATAATGACACCTTGGACAAATATGAATAAAATCTCATTGAACAATAACTACACATGAATGGGATTTCAAAACATATGACATCTGTCTTTGTTTAACAAACAACTGCATGTGTTAAATATGATTTCTAAAAGCATCTACTTACCAAAACACACAGTACTGTAGAGAATGAAACTAGAGGTATGCTGAGATGAAAGATATCAAACCAATAAGCATAATATTATTGAATGATCTTGTAGGTATTTGAGGAAAAGGCAAAAGTTATGCGTGTTTCCATTTACAAATAATGGTAAATAATATTTGGATGTGGTTCTCTAATGATATATTGACTGTTACAAAAAGACTATATTATTGAATTTCAACAATAGGAATCACCCACAATAGGATGATGGGGTGGATATAGTGAAATCCCGTGTGAAGTCAAGTAAAACAATAACAGACGACTGAAAAATAAACACTTGCTGGCTTTTGTTGGCAATTTATACATTTAGTAAACTTTGAATAATTGTATAATAAACGTGACATAAATTACCATACAGTATATTGTGTATCTTTGAAAATTGAATGACAATATGAATATCAGTGAGATTAGTTCCACGAAAACCGTACAGTCTAGAGAGAACAGAGCTCGCGTCATGCTACCCACATATTATACTTGTACATAAATAAGTAGCAGGTGAGAGACAATAGCCAAACGAGTTTACCAAAGTTGAGGCTACTAAGTGGCTCTATGAAAAGTAGCACTAAGGATAATTAGGCCAAATTTTGGCCAGATTCTGACTTGGTGAAGCCAAGTCAAGTTACATAGTAAATCTATAAGGCCCACTATTTCTTTTAAATTACCTTTACAAATTATACTCAAATCATTTAAAGTTTAATTACACACACATAGATACACAAAATTATTATAACAAAATCGTACTATCACCTGTAATTCAGCTATCAAATCAACATAATAATAAATGAATGATTTGTAAAATTTTCATTTCACCCTAGTGCATCGAGTAATAAAATAATTTCCTGGGGCTGTTATAGTTTGTTGAGACTTAAGAAGAACCCTATGGACTTGGTAACTAATTCCGGCACCGTGCTCCGGTGTATTAGCAGACGTATATAGCGCGTCACTAAGACAGAAAGCCAAGTGCATCCAGCATGAGTTGATACCTCAGAACTACAAATGAATCACGATATATCAGCTGAGCTACGGTAACAAACGCGCACATATAGTATAAACAAACAGTAAAATGTGCAAGTCACATGAACGGATAAACGTTTATATATGCGTGTCACATAGTCACATAAACAGATGACCACTAAAACGTACATATCACAATAACAGACAAAGGTTAAAATATCCATGTCATATAAATATATGAATATGGAAAAGTACACGTCACATGAACAGACAAACGGTAACATATGTGTCACATAGTCACATAAACAGACGACCATGAAAACATAGATATATCACATATATAGATTAATGTTAAAATGTACATGACTCATGAACAGACGAAGATTAAAATTTACATGTCACATGAACAGATAAACATTAAAATGTACACATCACATGACTAGACTAACGTTGAAATGTACACGTAATCACGTCACATGGACTAACATAACAAGAGAGGCCTTGAGGCGCTCACCTGAAAAAAAAAAGAGAAAAACAAATCAAGAGGCCAGAGATGCCATTTTGATGTTAGAACAAGAAGACAGCAAGGAGACTGCCTGACATATGAAAATACCCATTAAGATACTTAAACAAGAAAATTCATATTAGTGGGAAAAACCTTGGCTGAAATCACATCTAATTGCCTAAACAGAGAAGCCCTAAACAAATCTCAATGAGACTTACACACACAATATCTGCAAAATGGCAGACCTTTGCACTAAGCGGAATTATTAAACGGAATAAAGATTTTCAAACAAGTCAATAGAAATTTACCCCCTTTGCTCCCATGACGAGATTCTAAAAGATACTAAACCAAGGACAATATCTGCCGCATGGCAGACCTCTGCGATAAGCGGTTCTTGAAAAGTATATTTAAGAAAAATATGAACAGCGGCAGAAGTAACATCCCCCTAGCTTCAATGACAATACCACAAACCAATCTAGAGGAGACCAACCCAAGAACCATATTTGCAAAATAACAGACCTCTGCAATAAGCGGTACTTGAAAAGATTTAAGAAAAAATACTAACATCGGCAAAAGTTACTTCCCCTAGCTGCAATGGCGATACCATGAACAATTCTAGAAGAGACCAACCCTAGGACAATATTTGCCAAATGGCAGACCTCTGCGATAAGCGGTTCTTGAGAATATTTTTTGAGAAAATGTTAACATCGGATGGATGGATAGATGGATGGATGGATGGACGGATGACGGACAAACTCCGATCAGAAAAGCTCACCGAGCATAAGCTCAGGTGAGCTAAAAATGTACCAACCACACAAACAGATTAACATTAAAATGTACATGAGATATGTAGACTAAAGGCCAACACATTCTGACAACAACTATGACTACCATATATATTACACTTTCTTCTAACCAAAAATATAGAACACTGATACTGTACAATTTTTCACAAATATAAACAAGGCATTAGTTTAATCATGATGACTTCTCATTACAAAGTACGAACATAGGCCCCCTCCTATCTAAAGCTGCATACCCACACATGTATAACATGTAGCCATACAGAACACCTATATACAGTATACAGTATATTGTACACAGCTCAACCAAGATTCCACTAAACACCGATATATACAATCGTAATGGTCACATAACATGAATGATCAATAAAACAGACAATATTGATTACGTGGGATAAAATGATGCTATAATACAGTATATGCATATATATATACATACATGGTGTATATTTTACAGGAAGGTAACATATATCTGATAAAATAATCACTATGCCTAGGTATACACTTTTAATACACACAAAAACTAGTTCCTAGTTCAATGTATATATTCTGTTCTTGTAATCGTGTAAGAGACCGTCTTTTTAATGATCGACACTAAGAACAGTAATCTGATGTGATTAACAGTTTTCTTTATACAGGATTATTAAAATTTATTAGGGATAATTGGAGTTAACCATCTCGTATGCCAAGGCATAATTGTATATTTTATGTCAAAAAAAGCTTGCATGTATGTAGCAAAGACTGGGACAAATTTCCTGGTATATAGTGAAAACATCCAGTGACTTCACTACCTCTGTTATGTAGACTCATGCTCTGTGGTTTACTATGCTGAATAGATTCAGAAATTAAGTAGTATATGAACAGTAGGGTCACCATGATTGTTAGATTACCCAGCTAGGATGATGCATACAAGTCAAGTAAGGATCAACAAAAGCCACTGAATGCATTTGCTTGCATCGCTGTTTTTGATGTCATGGCTTGTTCAGCTGCTCGATTGGTGTACATGTGCTGTGGCTTACTGTATATTGTCATTGCGCACACAGTGTGGCTTTTCTTTGAAGACTCTCCGCCCGATGAGGACATAAAGATGACAAATGTCAATATGGCAAAAACGTTTTATATGTGATCATCTTTTAACTCTTCGATCCTCATGTGAAGTGGTCGAGCGAGAGGTCCTGGCTCGAGTGACGACGCATCTACTGCAGTGCTGCAATAACATGCAAACAATGGAGAATTGGTAGAGATCGCAATGAGAAGCAGTGTTGATGCAACATGGAACAGGCATATAAAAATTACACACAATTAGACATAATCCCATGATAAAGATCACAATGTGTCCGAATCAGTCTGTAACAAGATGACTTTAATCTGTTGTGAGGTAGTGCTAGAATTAACAGGTTGTTCATGAATTCAGGATTCCATTTCTCTTGAAATAAAGCTACGATGAAAACTAAAAAACAGCAGGGTGTCATGGTACGATGCACTCTACAGGTACTGTCAAACTACATACGGTCAAGCTGTCAACTTAGTGTAAAGGTAATCTTTGGTTTTGTTAGAAGAATGTTACGTCATACTAAAAGTAGTCTAGCTGTCAGACAAAGTGTCAATAACCCTAACCGCAGCATAAACCGGTCAAACTGTCATTTCATGACCTTTTTTTAGATTATTTAGCACATAAAGGAATATACGAATAACTTTGTCTTTGTAAAAAATTTTCGGTATTGGTCTGTGAGCCCACATCTCGCTAGGGATGTAACTCACGACTTACAAAATCTAATTTTCTTGCTATAGTTTGTTGATTACTTACTTTTAAAACGCGACAAAATATCTTGTCACAAATTTGACCATAGCGTAAATTACGTGATGAGATTTCTCGTCATGGAAACGATGGAAGAAATGAATCCTGACATTACAAGTCTTATGGTCAAAAACATAATAGGAGTTAAATGAAACAATAAATAAAATTAATACTCTGTAATAAATGAAATACAAATAATTGAAATAACCAGGAATTTTTACTTGTATCAACAATCACAAAGGTGTGAAATAATGGAATCAGAGCAACTGAACTAATCACGAAGGATACTATGTAATTTGATTGTAGGAAAATTCTGTTGTGTAAAAGGGGATATCATTAAATTGTGAGGTCTCAATTATATAATCATTCTTATGTGAACATCTGCCGTATGTCCACGATGCAGTGCAGTCTTAGTTACAATCATCATGTTATTATTATCATTATGGTCATTATCATCATCATCATCTGGTCAACTATGATAATAAAATATGCTATTTAACACATCCCAGGAAATAAGTGATGGATCATCAGTTTTAGAGATGCTCACCACATCCTTCACCTGACTGAAAATACCAAATAGCTCTCAAAAAGTAGACCCCTGCTTAACCGCGCTACATTCTTGGGCCAACCCCCCCTTTCTCGTCACAAAAATTATTTTATCCCGATTTCCTTCTTACTTATTCAAGTCATTGACCTCCCGCCACCCTGCTTACCGCCCTGAATATAACTAGATCCAATTATGGCGTCACAATAGGTATTTACTGTATATACCACTCTACATTCACTGGGTTTTTAGATTTGTTTTTGGACATGTGTTTATCGTGTGTCTCTCATGTTTACATGGGCACACTAGTCTTTGGCGCAAACCAAACCACTGCAATATTTGCTATTCCGAAGAGATCACGGAAAAAATACTGAATCATAAATAAAAACCGGAATTCCCCAAAATTAGAGATCACAATACTAATTGGATTTCAATTCACCATTATGTTAGAAACAATAAAATCATAGATTTACACATTAATGTGATAATACTACTTACGCATGTAACTTACCATACGCTGACATTATGACAAGTCCTCAATAAAGCTAGTACTAAGAGTACAGCAAATATATGTATTTGTGTCGTGAGACAACTATAGAAAATTAGTTTGTATAACAACTCACTGTGATGGCAGACTGCATGTCTACAACACGGTGTCTACAGCTACCTGTCCAACGCACACTTCTGCTCTTAAAAACTCGAATAAATTATTTTACAAGCATTTTAATTTATAAATAGGCGATTCACTGAAAAGTGAAGCAAGTTTCACCATAATTCTTGTTTTCTTAGCATAAATTAGCAACTCTCAGTTTAGAGGCACACAGCCCAAAAGGGGGACATAGAGGGAGGGCGGTTCCATTCTCTCATTAGGAGGGTATAGATAGGGCAGTTAGCAGAGTGGTTAAAGCATTCGACTTTGAATTCAGAGGACCCTGGTTCAATTCCCACTCTAGCCAGTATACTACCTGCAGCATTTCTTGTGCAGAAAACTTCTCAACCCCCCTGTACCCATGTGGGTCTGGTTAGCTCCTGCAGTGTGGTTTTGTTCAGGCTTTTTCCATCTGACATGGTTGTGCTTCAGGTGCTTACTTCCCCGCTATGTCGTCATCCCATTGTAAATAACCATTAACTATTTATAGACTTAGTGGAGTTTGTGACATATAGTACCCATCTGTAGATATTTGGAACCAGTGGCGTGAATGGAAGGTCAATTGCCTGCCCAAACTCGGTGGGTCTTTTACAGTATGTTTTTTTTCGCCACAATTGATAATAAGTAAGGCTAATCATTGTTTTCTATTAACCACATTTGTAGGCTAGCTTTGTAAAGGGCCAATAATGACCTTGATAATGATTACGTTGGTAATCAACCTATAACTACATACTACATAGGATGGTATGGGGGGGGGGGTTCTCACCCGTATTATTCCAAATGCTTCCAACTGCAATCTGGGCATATTTATGGCAAAATAACAGCTTCACATAATAATTACCCGACTTAATCAATATACGTATAGCTAGAAAATTCCAATTTCAAGAGATTAAAATATAATCACTAGATTTTCGTTCAGGTATTTACAATTAAGCGGCTTAAAATTCGCACCGGCACTTGCTGGCCTTTCAAAATTAGATACTTTGGGCCTACTATTACTCTCTTGATTACTATCATCTTGACGTTTTCAATGAATTTTATTTGATCTCAGTATAATTCAATATCGTACAAAAATAGCAGAGGAAATTACAACAACAATCACCATTTGGAATGAATTTACACATGACAGGTGTTCAATCTGAAAAAATTTCTAATACGGATGCTATGATTATATTTTATTGACCAAACGATGACAAATGAGCTTGCGTAATATCGGCTTATTGCCTATTTAACCGCGAATGGCATATTTTAGTGCTACCGAAACTATATAAAATATGTACTTTCAACTGTTAAAATATTGCATTCGATTATGGCAATCGCACTAAGATACTTACTGCTTGTAAATAAGAGAGTGAATAAAGAAACAATTTGACTTAATGGTGGAAATGAAAAAATGTACGCCAAATTCTTTTACTAATATTTTTGTTGAATTGGTAAATTACGATGGGTAGATCTACATAGAAATGAATTTAAACAAATCAAAACAAGAGGCCCAAAAGGCCTTAAGACGTCCACCTAGAAAAAAAGAGAAAAAGGGGTGAAAAAGACGGAACTAGGGGCAAAGGAGGCCATCTTGATATTAGAATGAGAAGACAAGCAGAATGCTCAACATAAAAACAAGAGGCCAAAGAGACCTGACAATACCCAATACAATACTGAAACAGGACAAGAGGCCAAAGAGACCTGACAATACGCATAATAACACTGAAACAAGAAAATACAGATTTGTGGAAAAAACCAAGGCTAAAATCAGATCCAATTGCCTAAAGAGAGATGCGCTGAACAAATCTGAATGAAACCTACACACACAACATCTGCCAAATGGCAGACCCCAGCACTAAGCGAACATGGAGATAAAGATTTTCAAATAAAAAAGTCGATAGAAATTACCCCCCCTCTTTGCTCACATGATGAGATACTAACCTAAGGCCAATATCTGCCAACTGGCAGACCTCTGCGAAAAACCGGTGCTTGAAAACTTTTTTTATAAATAAAATGAACATCGACAGAAGTTACTTGCCCTAGCTGCGATGCCGATACCATGAACAAATCTAGAGGAGATCAGCTCAAGGATAATATTTGCCAGATAGTAGACCTCTGTGATAAGCAGTTCTATAAGAGATTTTTTAAGAAAAAAACAAAAATCGGCAGAAGTTACTTCTCCTAGGTGCAATGACGATACCATGAACAAATCTAAAGACCAATGCAAAAACAATATTAACGAAATAGTAGATCTATGTGAGATAAGCGGTTCGTAAGAAGATTTTTAAGAAAATATATGAACATAGGCAGAAGTTACTTCCACTAGCTAAAATGATGATATCATGAACAAATCTCGAGGAGATCAACACTTGGACAATATTTGCCAAATGGCAGACCTCTGTGATAAGCGGTTTTTGAGAAGATTTTTTTCAGAAAAAATACGAAAATCGCCATAAGTTACTTCTCCTAGTTGCAATGACGATTCCATGAATAGATCTAGAAGAGACCAACCCTAGGACAATATCTGCCAAACGGCAGACATCTGCAATAAGCTGTTCTTGATTTTTTTAAGAAAATGTTAACATCGGATGGATGGATGGACGGACGGACAACGGGCAAACTCTGTTCAGAAAAGCTCACTGAGCATAAGCTCAGGTGAATTAATAAAAGGGAGTTATATAAGTATAGGGGTGGGTAGCCGTGTTAGTCCAATTGATAGTAACTTAAAATATAAAGGGCAACAACACCTTTTTATACAGACTAACTGGTTATCAATAAAGCAGTCTATATGAAAGGTGTTGCCCTTTATCTTTTAAGGGTTTATAAAGTCAAACTATGGATGGTATGATATAATTACTCTTCGATACTGTAGTGACATTGTGTAAATAAAGATTACATACCAAATACATCATACTGCAAGAACTGACATATTGAATAGTTACATATTTGACATATAAATTGTCATCAATTGTCCGATAACCAACGTTATCCTGAACTAATAACATAGTTTATTCGCAATATAAGTGGAATCAACTAAGAAAACATATAATCGTACATAAATATATAACATATAAACCATTTTGATCTCTTTATAATGCACTATAATGAATTGATTAGCTAAATTACTGTAATAATCCACAAGCCCGTATAATGATGCATGACGGTCATAATTTTGTTAATATAAAGACTTAAGCAAAAGTAAAAATGACCTGTTTGATCTTACAAGAAATATTTGACAAAAGGAAGTCTGACGGTGCACATTTCACTATACATCGCGATATAATTGTATAACGATTAATATTGCTTTCAAATAATACACTGTATTATACGTTTAAGGTATAACTAATGTTAGCCTACTGCAGACTGCTATACCCTATATCAGTAAATGTGATATTTTTGCTTGATGAGCAGCTACATCATACAGCTGACATAAGGTAAACATTTTGAGTGAAGAGTGACATTAAGAAAAAATCCAATATAGAGCCATTCAGAATCGCATTATTTTATGAAAGTCAAGGGTCAAATGGAACTCATGTAATTGAACAGGCCCGGGCCACACTATTAGATGAAATGGGGCACAGTTCTCCCATGTCTTTAGTGATGACATTGCAGCCATGTTCCTTGGCAATCATTAATTATAATAAAATAATAATGTGATAAAACTATAGACTCACAGTTGCAAATTTTTCATGTCATCTTTTTTGAGTTTCTTGTCCATATCTCTCTTGGTTTCTTCGATCATCTCTTGTAACGATGGGGTGATTGGGTCTGGATCTGTTGCTAGTGACTCCACGGATAAAATCGATGGGAACGGGTGACCGAATGATATCTGTCCAAGATTAGGGTTAGGAACTCTCTCCTGCGCCCGATCACTGTAAACTTCACCCAGTTTGGCCGTGGTCGATGTTGGAGCTTTAGAAATAGATGGGTCATCCGGTTCGCGCTTTGTGATTCGCATCGGTTTAGTGGCAGAACGCACTTGGGGAGTGTCACAATCTTTAGCTTCGCGTTTTATTGATTTCAGATTCACGACTGGTTTCTTCTCCGTCTTTATGTTTGCCACTACATTAGAGATGTGATCGTTCATAGGTCCAGCGGAGCTGGAGTCAGTGGAGGCAACGGATGAATTGGTAGAGTCGGGACGACTCGATTGCGGCGTGCTTTGATCGGGCTGCGTACTACTGCCGGCTGATGTAGCCGTTGGGGCAGCCGAGATGTTAGATGTAGTGGTGATGCTGGCAGGTGGAGTCTTTGGTTGCGTCGTGTCAATGTCTGGAGTGCTCGTTGGAACAGTCACCGGTGCTGCCGATGTCGGTGTGGTAGGGGGTGTGTTCATGCGTGGCATACGGGGCGTATTTGTACCCATGAAGTTAACTAATGGTGGTCGGCCGCGTCTAGGTCTAGTCATCATATGTGGGGACATACCACCCCGTGGTGATGCCATACGAGGTGGCCCAACTGGTCGCACGGGTGAGGCCATCCGCGCGCCTGGTGGTTGACTGACATTTAGTTGCTGTGAGATGAATTCACGATCCGAAGTGTTAGTTTCTGGTTCAAGTATCATAATACAATCGTCTTCTGAATTGTTTTTTGATGCATTGCTGGGACTGTTTGAGCTGCTTGGACAGCTGAGACGAGGACGTTGAACCATTGGCATTCCGCGACCAGGCATCGTTTCTCCCGGACGTTTCCTCATGGGTGATGGCATTATTGGTCGAATTGGACGCTGCATATTCTGCATGCGTGGGGGCTGGGGAGGTTGTCCTCCAGGATTGGGTGGCCGTAATCCCCCAGCAAGATTCAAGTTAGCTGTGTCTTTGGGCGACAAAGCTGACATGAAAACACTTACTGAGTAATTACGGATCCACTTTGGAGCATCAGGGCTTGTATCTGTAATAGAAAATCCAGAATGAAACTGATGGCAAAATGACATAAGAACAACTGTAAAGAATATAATGGTACCAGCAACCCCCTCAAAAATTTACTTACATATTGTATATTAATTTTTGTTGCCACAAATAAATTCCACTGGTACTTATTTATGGCTTACAATGGAAAAGACATGGCCCGGGATTCGCACCCTCCACCTTCTGGTTTGTAGGCCGGTAGTACCAACTGAGCTATCCCGTTCCCATATGCTAGTGCACGTGTTACACACTATAGTAGAAATTATCATAGAATCCAAACATAAAATTAAAAATATCCAAAACAATGTATCAATCTAAATCTTTGTCACATAAAAGAATAACATAGGAAGATGTGCATTATGATGACACTTCAATATCAATATCTCTATAAAGTAAGTGTATCCAATATACCTATATATTATAGACAATATGAAGGTCAACTAACATTAGGAATTTGAATTTTATATGGCACCATCTGCAATATATCTCCATAAAACGGCATACATTGATAATAAAAAATATGGACAAGTCTTATTTGTTGACCTTAGAGCAAATTTCTCTTTTCCCTTTGTCCCTTTGACATGATTACAAATATAGCCATCACTATAAAAATCACATTGCATATGGAATCCTGTATATGATAGAATGGAATTGAAATATATGAGATTTAGATTGTACTGAAAGAATTGCTGTCTAACACACTTAACATCAATAAAAATACACTATTAGAAAACACCGATGTGGCCTAAGCAATGTCAGAAAATAAGACATGCATGAAATAAAACACGAATTTTAACAAATCAAAACAAGAGGCCAAAGAGGCCTCAAGACGCTTACCTAAAAAGAGAGAAAAAAGACAAAGACAAAACGAAGGGCTAAGGAAGCCATCTTGATATTATAACGAGAAGCTAACAAGGAGACTGCGTGACATCAAAAACAAGAGGCCAAAGCAGAGATTTTCAAATAAAAAAGTCGATAGAAATTACCCCCTTTGCTGCTCCCATAACAAGATGCTCAAGAAATCTGAAAGGTACTAACCCAAAGACAATATCTTCCAAATGGCAGACCCCTGCGATAAGCAGTTCTTAATAAAATTTTTAAAGAAATGATACGAAACACCGAAGAACCTCTCCTAGCTGCGATGACGATACAATGAACAAATCTAGCGGAAACCAACCCAAGGACAATATCTGGCAAATTGCAGACCTCGGCGATAACTGGTTCTTGATAAAAAATTTTTTAAATAAAAAATATGAATATCAGCAGACGTTACCTTCTCTAGCTGCAATGACGATACCATGGACAAATCTATGAGCCACCCCGAGCACAATATCTGTCAAATAGCAGACCTCTGCGATAAGCAGTTCTGGATAAGATTATTTAAGAAAAAATACAAACATCGGCAGAAGTTACTTCCCCTAGCTGCGATGACACCATGAACAAATCTAGAAGAGACCATCCCTAGGGCAATATCTGCCAGATGGCAGACCTCTGAGATAAGTGGTTCTTGAGAAGATTCAAGAAAATGTTAACATCGGACAGACAGATGGATGGACGGCCTCCGAACAGGAAAGCTCACCGAGCATAAGCTCAGGTGAGCAAATAATAGGGTTCAGACATGTTTGGTTAGTTCCAATTTTTAGTCTTTTTATGTATGTTATTGATAGTTTTGCCTCATAAATTTCATAACATCATTTAGAACTAGTCTAGCTGCATACCGTAATATAAAAATCAGTTTTATAAATTTGATATCTTGTGAATTGTAGTTCAAAATTAAAAATTTAGTGATACATTTCTATTACATAGCTTAAAATTCACTTCAAAATTGAAGTGCTATTGCGTAGATCTCTGGAGGTTATTTGTTTAGCAGTTGAGTAGGTTTATAGTCTGCTAAACCCCGTATAAATAGTCTCTTTGTTGAACTAAGGGTAACCTTTCTTCACATGACTTGCCTTTTATAAATGCTAGGTTATTGTGTACAATACGCCGAGTTTGGCTAACATAGTACGATCACAGGGGTGCTGTTTTTCATATCTCGTGTGTACCTTATCATGTACACTACCCCACTTGGCAACATCAGCGATAAACACATCATTGAATACATGTTCTTTTCCTGACAATAGCTGACAATACCAAACCCTGGCTACCTGTCCACACAAAGGATCCCAAATGCTTGAAACATCACTAAGAAAACTAACTATGCATCGATGAACTTTGTTACTGGATGACCATTAATGAATTAAAAATTAATCCAACGAAAACTGGACTTCAGCTCATTTCTTCACTATTCTCCACTACACCTCTTCCAAACATCTCCATCACTAGTCAAACCCTCTGACCACATTTGCTTAGTATAATATGACACTCATATGAACCTACATAAACAGATTTCCAAAACTCTCCTATCTGGGTATACGTATTTACGCCACATTCGATCTATCTCTCGGTACATTAAACTTAAACTCTGTGAAACGTTAGTATATGAAATGAAGTGAAATTTTATTTATATATAGTACCCTTTTAACACATGGCTATCAAAGACACTACAAATTTATGATTACTATGATTAGCTAGAAAAATTAGGAATACGGTTCAAAATAGAACTAGGTATACTGTACCATGAATAAATCGAAAGTAAAATAGGCATATACAGTAAGATCACATATAAAGAAAATATAACTAAATATATTACAGCACATATCGGATGATTGCACGGTGGCGGACATATAAAAACACTGTAAAACCTATGTTAAGTATCACACGAAAAATACAACATATAAAAGGTAAAAGGTAAAGTACAACATTTATGTACCGCAAGTATCAGCCAAGAAAGGCTCTCAGATGCGGTTTACAATGAAATGTTTTTGGCAGCTATTCAGCGCATAT
>WURV02147146.1:0-18154 GCA_011762755.2 Epimenia babai | reverse complement strand
GCAAGTCATTTATCCCCGATTGCTGGAGTAAACCCGTCTCTAAAATGGGTAGATACTCGATATTATCCTTGGCGGGGACATATGTGAGTTTCGAAGGTATTGTTTATGCGCTGAATAGCTACCAAAAACCATTTCATTGTAAACAGCATCTGAGAGCCTTTCTTGGCTGATACTTATGGTATATAAATGTTGTACTTCACCTTTAATACAAAATGGAGTTTAAGCTATAGTATATAATACCATGCAAAAAGCAATTACGGTAGTTATCAATTGAACAAACTGATCGTTTTGTGGCGTTGGTCGTTTGATTTCACGATGTCTAGGTCCGTGGTTCAGTAAATGTGATTTCTTTTGGAGAAGATGCCACACTGCATTCAACGGACCAATTAGGAGCTGCGACGTGTATTGTGATTTTGTAATCACGCGGTCACGTGTCAAGCATTTCATCTTTCATTGTTCACCGTATGAAAAGTACAATCAGCGTGCTTCAAGAACGTCAACTTGTCTAACAAGCATTGCAGAATAACTTGACGTTAGCTCAACCTTCTTCTTGCAGAATTGTGCGCAACCGCGCGGCGGACCGCAAGCTAAACTCTCCGGACGATGCCAGCCCTCCGCCGTCGACGTCCCCACGGTCGGACCCCGGGGATGACTCAACAGTTACTGTCCCACCGGGCATGGTGATTCCGCGCTCAGGATCTTACTCCATTAATGGCATCCTGGGTATCAACTGCCCAGGCGCTATGCCCCTCATCCCTCTCATGGAGCCCTCCAAGAAAAACGACTCAAGCCCTGACAATTCACTAGGTAGGCGAGAACATTCACCATCGTATCTCAATTAGCAGTAATTACTCTTCATAGCTCTTTATACACCTTTATTACTCTTAATACATGATACCTTTATACCGCTTCATACCTTTTTATCTTTTTTACCTCTCTAAGCTCCATTACACGTATTTATACCTTTAATACTTATATATGTCTTGATTACCTTTTTATACTTCAGTGTACCTTTTTGATTCTCTATTCCCCACTTTATGCCTTAAACTCAAACCAATTGAGTCGGCTGAAAAAGTCATTGCTATGAGAGAGGTTTCCAATGTCATAAGGCAGACTGAAATGGAATGAAATATATTTGATTTATAGTGCACTAATAGCATTGCTATCTAACACACTTTACATCAATAAATACACTATTCAAAAAATTGATATGGCCTAAGCATCCTCAGGAAATAACACACATATAAATTAGCACTAAAACACTAATGAGCTTCCTAATCGAATAACCAAGGAGGCTATGCTAATAACTCGGTTAAATGTGGAGGTAATTAGGATAGCCAATGTGGTTCTTTAAATAGCTGGAGAGAAATGCACAGGAAAAAACCTAAACCATCAGGGGAATAGGTTTTTCCTGCATTTCTCTCCAACTCGGTTAAAGACATCTTTTATCACATATTTCGATATTTTCGCAATTTCCAATATAAGTAATATATTCAATATTATTGCATACATCAGAACCAGAGTTATTTGTAGATTAAGAACACGAAACTACCGTAAAAAGACGATGATTCGAGTCGAATAGCGAAGACTAGCTGCTAGCTCCGGATGAAACTAATAATATCAGACCCCAAATTGAAGAAATCACAAAAACAACACGTACAGTATATGTATAATTCTAACTAGACGACTCGGTAGAGAACTGCTATTACATTACTCGATGCGACAGCGACAAAAAGGAAATTCTGAATCATAAAAGATGGTTTTTTCAAAAGAACATAAAATTCTTTATTTTTCCCCACAGACAGTTCGATATTTTTATACTCTATGGCTAGAGAAAAAATAATAACCCCCTTTTATCGACGCATTGTGAACAGTTTATATAGAAGATAGTTTAGACAACATCGTTTATTCCGAGACATTAAATAACTGGAATCATGAAACGAAATGTAATGATTTTTCTGTTTCAAAAGGCACTTCTTCTATTCGTAACGCAGTAAATATAATGCTATGCTATAGCCCAATCGTTACGTTTTCAATTAGCAACTGGAAAATTACGGACATTATCCCGGATTAATGAGGCCTGTCGGAATCGATGCGTTTCCTCTGGCGTCCATCAACGGTCGGCCATTATACTTTCATGGACGCAGACGGTAGACATACACACCGCACGATCTCTGCGTGTTTCTGTCGTGATAACAACTCAGTAATGTTTCGATGGACTCCTGTTGATTTTATACCCTATAGCTAATATAATAATCCTGCCAATATAATAAATGTTGAATTTGAATTCCAGACTAGTGAGTCGGTTAGTTAAGAATAAGCTGATAACCTAAGTAAGCGGTGTCTGGATCATTCTTGTTCCTTTACAAAGCTATCATATGAAATGGTTAACACAACAAATTGATGAGAGTCGCCTATAAGGAGTGGGGGAAAAACACCTACTGTGAAAAACGCGCAGAGTCTGGGCAGACGTTCCATTCATGCCACAGGTTACAAACGTCTACAGACTGGCTATATATGTCGCATACTCCACTGAGTCTATGAAAGTTATGGTTATTTACAGTGGGATGACGACATAACGGGGGGGGGGGGTAGGCGACATAGAAACCACCCAGAAAGCATCTGAAACGCAGCTACATCAGAGGGAAAAATTCCTAACAGAACTGCTGTAAGGGCAACCACACCCCCATGGCAACAGGGGTTGTGGGCCTTTTCTGCCCGAAAAACGCCACACGTAGTATACGGGTTAGAGCAGAAATTGAACTAGTGTCTCCTTGATTCAAACCCAAACGCTCTAATGACTACGCTAACTGCCTCATCCTGACTATCTATTATAAACCATTTTTGTTGTTAGTCTTATCTTTAGCAGAAATTGAAACATTTAATAATAAATCGAATAGATAAATATCGTTTTTGTGAATATAATGATATAACCGTATTTTTAGATAAGCTAAAACCTAATACAATTTCGCAAGATAGTTTAGACTGCCAAATATACAGAAGGAATCACACATAATTCGTCGCTAAACGTCAGTCATGCGCGAATTAATATCAGGTGATAACACCATGATGTAAGAATCAAACTCACACGCACCAAATCGCATTCATTTTATCATTGACTCAAAGATAAATCAAATCGCATTGAAAAATAATCACCTATACATATCTAACACAAAATACTACACGATCACGAACCCCCCTTCTAGTTTCATTCGTCCTTCGCGTTACAAGTCCCGAACGTCCTCGATATCAAACGAGCTGTCGAAACATATTTGTTACTGTCCCCGCGCTATATTGGCTATCAATTATCGTCGATAAAATCACTTATCTCTCCATCAATAATTAATACGCGACAAGTCTGAATCCGGGGGCGGCATAAATATTAAGGGGCGACACGGCCCGATGTGTCTCGAGTCGTTGTTAGCGCGTTCATTACTTAATGATAATCATAACGCGCAATACGAACGCATTTGATGGCTACGTTTATAATGACGTACGTTTCAAGGCAACTTCATTCATAATGCAGCGAGATATGTAGACAAGCTAGAATGATGCTCATTTGATCAGAATATGGCATGATGGCAAATAAACCGAGAAATAATGTAATAATTGCGAATTATAGCATCTACTAAAGGAGGCCAGAGGCACGCATATCCACCTAGGGAGCGGATGGCACCGATGGACCCCTTGGAATAACCTCTATCTTATGCATAGTGAATAAAGGCAAGGAATACTTTTCGACACTTATAAAAATCAAGAACAACTTAGTGTTATACGCACAGTACAACCGTTAGTTTATATCTTTTCGGGCAACTGTATATATTTTTTGTCTTTCTTCAGTCCATCATGAAAGCAAGCCAGCACTCGATGATGTACTACGTAACAAAATAACCTCCGACCTAGACGTACGTATAATATATATATATATATAAAAGTAATGGACATCTGCTGGGCATTTTATCATTGCCATATTGGCCGATGTAGTGATGTGTAGCCTATAGTTTTATTTAAAGGTGAAGGTAGAAAAAAATTAAAATGCGCGTTTTTGGTAATGGTAATGAACAGAACTCACACAGTTATCACACATGATACACTTTAAGTGAATTACACACAGAGACAATTTAATAACGAAAAGTTCAATTTAGAAAACACGATACGATACGATACTGCACTACGCGTTTTACATCTGTGAATATCGTTAAAAATGCAAGTTCGAATGGAATCAGCAATCCCATCTCATACACCAGTTTTCTGTTATATTAAACAGACGTGGTATTCGCCCGATGGAAAGACCCCGCGACCCGTCAGCTCCAGTTGCCGACAACAGACTTACAAAACCAGCACTGCCCATCACTATAATCAACACCTCAACTACCCGGATCTTATCACGCATCCCTCGGCCATGAATGTCAAGGCTGGCGAGTATAATTGCGTGACGTCATCAACAACATCCGGGCACCTGCCGCCCTGTTCGAATTCCTCGTCTCACTTCCATTCTCACCTCTCAGGTGGGTTTATCGTTGGAACAATAGATAAACTTACACGACTACCGTGGAAACGTATAACAGACGAGAATATTGCAGACTGTATTATATGTACACGAAATTCGTTTCTCGCCGGAAATGCGCATTACGCCAGCATAAAATAATGACTTTACATACGTGTATCTAGCACACACTAATGGCGTATACTTATAAATTCAACCAATCATTAGGTTGAAACCATCGTGTTGGTGGACTTCACTGTATTTCAATAATACAACACGTGACATAACGGGATTGGAGAGATTATCATTGGTAGAGTAGAAAATATATTTATTATACGTTCAAAATTACCTTCATAATAAAACATAATCATTCTGTCATTCTTGGTATTTTTATGCGTTGAAATTGTTACCGACAAGTCTATTTGTACTTCTTAGTGTATGTCTGATAACAAAGCTAATGTAATATAATAGACGGGCTCATCATATAGAAGAGACATATAAGTCGGACGTTAGAAAACTTGGATGCGATGTTATTTGTTAGGCACGGGCGGGTACCCACAGAACCAGTCGGTGGGATCGCTTGTTCAATCGCCGTTCGCCATACCGCCCATAGGCGGCTCCAACTACACCAGTCATACAGGTGAATATTTTTTGCTTATGAGATAGTCTAAAACCTAACCCGAACCAAATATCTTGCCGTTATCTAGTCGAGTTGGTCATATATCAAACTGGGGTGTGGGTTGCCGTGTTAGCCATGTCGTAAATACGAAAAAAACACAGGTAAAACCTTGTTGACTAACTATATAAGGATTAACACAAGCTTTCGTATATCAAGTATATTTCATCAGATGCAATGAGTGGGCAGAGGTGGCACACTTCTGTTAATCCTTATATAGTTAGTCAACAAGGTGTTACCTTTGTTTTTTCGTATATATCAAACTGCTATGAATAAAGACTAAAGCACTGACGGATAGAGGACAGCGTCCGAGTTAGGTACAACTATAAACTGATTGTGTCGACGGAAGAGGATTTGCACAATTCCGGCGAGGGTCAATGATAATAGTTGGATGTTTATAAATGTCCGTCGGTCGGTCGGTTCGTCCGTCTTTCTGTCTGCCTTGCTGGCTATCTTTGCGGTCGTCATTCAGTCTTTCTGTCTCTTTAACGTGTGTTTCTGTGTGTGGATCGTGTATGAGTTCTGTATTCCGTAATACGCGCAACACAAACAACACCGTAAACGCAAACACAAGCTCTCCTTTGACAAACACGTCGTGCCACAACCTTTCTTTTTAACAAAGCACAAAACGATTAATTTGACGTCGATCTATACAGTAATTACTCGCAGTTGTTGAGCAGATGTCCGTATACCCGTCGTCATCTAAATTTGTACCAAATCCTCCGCTGCTCAATTAGGGCCATCCACCTTTATTCTACATAAAGAGCACTTCGTAATTGAATTTATTACGGTAATAATGTAATAATTTCGCTGGAACGATTTCATTGTCCGCCTGGCAGAGTTATGTACCCTTGAATCTTGTCCCATTTTGTGCATCGGCGCTTGAAGCTTCGAAATGATGAAACGTGACAGTTAAGTGACAGGCTTTGAGAAAGGAATCGTTAACCGATAATATCACATCAAGACGTTTAATTTAGCCTGATGTAACATAAATCGTGAACTAGACAATGATTGGAGAGTGCAGTAAAATTCGATGGAGCTTACTCGAACGATAACATAATTATCATGGTAACATTATTTACAGAACATTTATAAATAATAATAATAATCCATGTATTTTAGAGTGCTCCTTGGTAACACTGAAGTACGACAGAAGACACCTTACAATAATTAATACAAGCAGTAGACCACGATATATTCTGTTCTTTAAAATCCAGAAACATAAATACACGTGTATACATGAAAACATCAAAGTTAATATAAAAATACATACTGATACACATAGGATGTTAGCAGAAACATTTAATCATCACCACCGACTGCGGTTACGTTCAACAAAAGGTTAAAGCCATTTTAGTTACCTTATGAACAGACGTGAATTTTTTCCCTACGCGAGACGGCCCTGTTATCTTCGGCCATGTTTACGTAGTTCGTTTGGTAATGGTAACCAGGGGCGACAAGGACAACGCCTTTTACTAGCAATGCAACATGTTCCGAAAGGTTCTTTAGCCAAGAGTAAATTATCGAATGATACGCTGTTCTCAGAGTAGAAATGTAAATAACTGCAATTATTACATTAACTTTATGTCACATAGGCACATATCGGTGATACGGTGATTAATGATATATTAGAGGCTACACGTACTAGCTGCAAAAATCATAGGTCTATACAATATACATTCCGGCCGGGTGCTGGGCTCCGTCTCAAATCGCTATTTCAAATCGTCTCAATCACAAAAACTCCTTGAAATACGGAATGCGTGGCTATTATTTTTTAAATACACGGTGGCGATTTCGCGCGCGCAAAGATGTCACCTGGATCTGCTGATGGACTGGGTTTGCCCAGTTTCTACAAATTCCGACTCTCGAAAGATTATGCGCGTTTTGGTCCACATATCCCAAAGACCGTCCCGCGACAAAAACAGTACCATTGAATGGTTCCGATGCGCATAGATGGTGACACGTGACACGTCTAATCTGTCACGGCACAGGCCGGGATGACGGTAACGTTTGCCGGTTAACCGTCACTCCAACTCCCCACTTAAGTGCCACTTCTCAGCGCTCTCGTCGACATTGTAATGTGTTGCCAGCAGATAAGACGGATGTGTTTTACAGCTAAGATGAACTGTCACTCACTTGCTGCATGCATTCCGCGTGGGGCGCCTCGCCCACTCTCTCGGTTGCATTACGTCTTGGCAATTGGACATGAATCCGATGCAGTATGGATTTGAGAAAAGTGACGCGCTGCGAGGGGGATTTTTGGATCGCGTGTTGTAATTGCGTCGTCCCGTGGCTGCTATAGACCATCGCATAAATCGATTCTTCTAATGAAACAACCTGGCCCAAGTTGCCTACATTTTTGTTTATTAGCGAAGGTCGCGAGTCATCTCTGGCAAGTTTATACTACAATGCCAGGTGTACTATTGCCATCTCTACTTATTTTATTGCGCACAATGTCTGATACGATTTCTTTGTGAATATTGGGGACGTTTAAACGTTTAATGCGATCGTTTCTGATTATGTTTAATACGATTTCTCCGGGATTATAAAATGTCGATTGCGATGTCGCTATGGGGAACGTTTAATGCGTTGTCTTTGGGATTTTAGACGTTTCTTACCACGTCTCTGAGTCTGAAACGCTCGAAGCAACGTCTCCGAGTCTGAAGACGTTCTCAACGACCTCTTTGTAATTTTGGACGCCATTTTGGACGATCTGTGACGCCTCGGAGAAACGTTTGATCTCTTGAATCATGTAAAATGCGTATTATAATTCGGTTATGTTCAGGAAAATGCAGTGTAGAACAGTCTCTCCACAGCATATTAAAACGGAGCTACTAGTGAGAAATATGATATTTTTACAATAAATAAATAAAAAACTTGTTCCAAATAATCACTTTAAACTTCCCTGAAATGAGTTAGAAAGTGAAGTTCGAACGAATAAAACTCATCCTGTTTTCAAATATGAATTAAAATGCCATTTCTTTGCACACCACTCCTCGAACGGCTTGCGCCAACGAATTTTATCGCTGGGTAAATAATATCGCGTAATACACTTGTTATGGTATGCGTCGGTTGGCTGTTCCATCGTGGCTATCACCACTGCTTCACACGCAAACTGTTCCGAGTTCGAGCGTTGCTGAATTTTTTTTGCATTTTTAACGTCTTTTCCTGCTTCACTAATGCGCATTGATGCACACATTGAATTTTGCCCTGCACCTTTTTTCGCCTTTATTGTGTCGTTGACGTAAACGGCCTTCCATACGAGAGATATGAATTCCCACATACCGTTGTTAAGGTTGACAATAACACAAAAATCACATTGAAAGAGTATTCTCAAGTCCTGTCGTTTTATTAGAAAACATTTAATTCCCTATTGCATTTTAAACGCACACTGACTTCGTACAAAGAGGCTGCTAAATGCATCTAGTAGTTCTCGGCAAAACACAACGCCTTTATACCAGGCGCCATTCGGTCGGGTAGCTCGCACGTGCGTAAGAGCGTGCTACACGTCACACTGTCGTTATTGCCGTGTTGAACATTTACCTTGGCTAAACACTCGACGACCACAAGCGTCGCCGAGAAATAATAAACCAAGGGCAGACAATAATTTTTTTCCATTGCCTCAACCGTTCTACTCAACAGATGACCGATTCAATCAAATAGGCGAGATAATAAAAATCGAAAACATACTCTATCAACCCCATGAGCTAAAATTACGCGCTGGAAACAGCACTTTGACAAGAGTTGTGTTGTTCTTACATAACACATAATTACATTGTACGCGTT
Source organism: Epimenia babai (assembly GCA_011762755.2). Lineage (NCBI taxonomy): Eukaryota > Metazoa > Mollusca > Solenogastres > Cavibelonia > Epimeniidae > Epimenia > Epimenia babai. The sequence continues at coordinate 9,206 of WURV02147146.1, read as the reverse complement.
GCAGGGTCCGAACTGGGCGGGTACAGTGGGTCGTACGCACACTACGGGAACGCTTGCCAGGAGTCGTGGCGGTACGGTCCCACGGCCGCCGCACCAGCCCCGCCCGTTCTGAGTAAGATAATGCTTATTTAAACTACGCCTTTAAAAATTTTAGGCTCGATACACAGACGATCGCATAAACTTATTTTCTACATAAAATTGCCAAGAACTAGCGACTTTATCACATATCTGTGTTAACGAACTTATCACATATCTGTGTTAGCGATATTATCACATATCTGTGTTAGCGATCTTATCACATATTAACCATGAGCGCATGATGAAATATTTTGTTTGTTTTAAACATATTTTTATTTCAAACATCGATATTTGAATTGAGCTCGAGCCATTACTCAAGTATATACAAATATATTTGGATACGAAAGTTTGTTTTAGCCTCCCACATTTTATGACAGATACTCAATAAGTTACTACGTTTAATCGTCGTATGATTATATAGCGTACAATACAATAAACATTATACTGCAGCATGACTGAAAAATGTGTAGGATCATGCCAGAAAGTGTGGTAATAAGTGCGACAACAGGTCAAAGGGCCTTAACTCGTCATTGACGTTTGATATTTCAGACTCGCCGTACTACTACGCCGCTAGTAACATTCGCCCACCAGATATGACAACCGTTTCAGCTACATTCAAATGAAGATGTCAACCACAGACATCGCTTGATTAATTATGATTGTACGACGCAATAAAATTAAGGCACAAAAATGCTTAACTCTATGTTATATACCACTTATTGAAAGTGGGACGACATGCCCGGCTAGCTCAGTCGGTAGAGCATGAGACTCTTAATCTCAGGGTCGTGGGTTCGAGCCCCACGTTGGGCGACTTTTTTTGTAACTCATTTTACATATTTTTAGTTCGTATTAATAAGTGGAGTTTTGTCGTCTTTTCCCCGCATGCATTAATTTATTTGGGTAGAATTTACAGTTACATAGGCCAAAGTTTTGACTGCATTTAGGTCCTAGTTTTGCGACAAACCCTTCTTTTAGGGAACGATTTAATTAATTGCGTTATACTGGACAAAAGTGCATTAGACTAAAAGTCTATTAGTGTCATAGAACTGTTGATGCGACATGCCCAAACAAGATTTTTGCTGTACCATAATATGTGGAACGTATACATGTATAAAGTGACGTGACGTCTTTTATAGAGACAGAGGAAAAAAATGCAACATTAACGACCAATAATGTCTACTTCGTATTATCATAATCTACTATGTACTATGTGTACTGTATGCTATGTAGGTCTATGAAAATAAATTAAAACCTATTTATTATTAATGTCTGGTTGTCTCGCTAACTACGTACCTATTCTGGGCGGTTTGCAGTATGCAAATAGATTGAGATGAGGTTGCTATAAGACGACAGGGAAGATAAAACCAACGCTGTTTCTACTGATTTACAATCAGTTACTCAGTGTGCATCATGCCGCACTCCGGTGTAAACTCTTGTGTGACTGCGAACAGGGCCATGCGGCCCAAGGGGCGTAGTCACTAACAATCCGATAAAGAGAAATTAACCGTCAACGATTTAATGGGAAATAACTCCTGTACGATTATCGATTGTGTTGCACTCCTAAAAAGTTAGAGTTACTCGACCTTTAGCTCTGGTGGGACTTCCCACAGCTCTCCAGTGAAGACGACCAAAATGGACATCCTTATTTACGTTACGTTAATATAGAAAACATACAAAAAACCGCCAATCAATTCGAGTCTACCGTGTTTGTTAGATACAGCATCTGTGTATATCGCTGGAACGGAGACTTTAAATAGAGTACAAGTTTGTTCTTGAACGGTAATTGAATATCTAAATCCGCAGGGAAATGTCTCCCTGAATCCCAGTTGGTAGAGCACCAGACCACATACCTCGAGGTCGTCGGTTCGTGACCCACCAACGGCATTTTTGCGCATTGTACTACAGTTAAACGGAGAAACACAATGGCTACCCTCATTATTAAAGCTGCGATCTACACGAAATATACACAAATAAACAAACGCTAAAAAGGCTTACCTCAACGTTTGGTTTTTATTTGGAATTCATTCTAAAGTCTGTAGTTGGATAACTGGTCACAAGTGTATTTATTTACCACTGAACGTCAGACGCCATTGCACGTGTACGCTATGAAAATAATTAGAAAAATATACAAATCACGTGTTTAAAGCTTCTGACGCAAACGTGCTCACGGTATGGTCTAAACATCGTGTTTTGATTATTTAATCCGATACCCGGATTCGCCACAATTCGACTGATCTCAGGGGTAGAAAGTTTTTCGACGTTCAATACTGTAAAAAACTGTATATTGATTTATTGCTTAAAATTGTTCGTTCTGTAACGAATAATCGTAATTTATTATCGATATTAAATCAATAGTTTTACTCGAGCTTTAATCGGTTTGCTTACGGACAATTTTGTAAAAATAATATTTATGCTGAGCAGAATATATTTCAAATTTGCTCTTATAGAAGGGGTTTTAAATAAATAAAAATGATTCTAAGCATTGATTACTGAATAAAATCAACAATTAAGTACAAATAGTGAATAAAAACTTATTCCTTGTCACGAACATAAAACACTCGTATGTAAAACCCGCTAAAATTTAATTACGAATAATAAAATCTGAGACCAATCTATTGGACGACCCTGTCACATGGCCTTACAGCGTCTCAATCATTCGATATGTACACGCACATAACAGCAGTTACTGTAGTTAGAAAATAAGACGGACTACTCTCCACCTACGCGCCATCACGTCTTGAGGTAACCGTTAAAGCACCTGATCGCGACACATAATATTGCTACATCGGCGTGGATGTATGCACTTCTCGTTAATGTGGAAATTAAGTTAGTGTATTAGATGGCAATCCAAGTCATCTATAACGTGACAATGTGTGCACTAAAGCATGGATGTGTTTTCTCCCTAAGTATCGGGCGATAATTGATGTGTGCACTCATGGAACGATTACGTCACAATGGATGCGCGTACTCACGTAACGATCACGTCACAATGGATGCGCGTACTCACGTAACGATCACGTCACAATGGATGTGTGTACTCATAAAATCATTAAGTAATAACGAATGCAAGTATTAAGGTAACTATCGCATCATAATGGCTGCGTGTACTCACGTACATGTGTCAGACCTGAGAATTATCAAACGCACGAAATGGGAATGCTCACGCTGTCGACTGGTCGGATCGAAAATGTCATGTCATCATGATGGCATCGATAAAATAAGGAAAAACCCACGTGATTTCGGTAATCACGGAACCATGTGCCAACTGGCAGGAAACAATGGAATTTCATTTTTGGAACCTTCTCGATGGAGGTGACAATTGTTGAACAATTGTTAATTCAACTAACAAATTTTGATACCAATACAAGGAAGAGGATTCGTAATAATAACCGGTAATATTACAGTAAACACTATCACATTAAGTGGGTGAATTTAGTAATAGAGCACTTGCAGCTGACAACAGACACGCCACAGAGGCAAGAATTGCAATTTGAAAACGGATTCGTCAAAATATCTCCATCTTACCTTATATCGATACAGCCAGTTAATCCAGATGCATATAATAATGCATTTAGAAAGAACGCGATAAAAAAGTTCCTTACATGCAAAAGAAACTCGCACAAACTGCAAGATACAACGCAGTGACCAGATGAATGGTCAGTAAATGAGTGACCACTGATTTATCTACTACCTGTGAACGGTTAGTAAAGGTTGTGCGCGGGTTGAATAACTGAAATATTCAACACCAATTAGAATAACCACCTTGTCTCCTTGTAACAATTCAGTAACAGCAATTGTGCGTTTTCTTTTAACAATAGAGCAAGCTTGCCTTATTTAGATGGATTAGTTCTACGTTTATAAAACGACTGGTGGATGCCAACGCCCACGATTGACTCCCTTAGTTATGGAGCTCCGTTCAGCAACGTGGCTGTAGCTACAAGTGGTCAGTGGCCCCATTGACATGGTCAGCGAAGGGCGATGTAAGGAGAAAATCTGAACACGTGTGTCACGTGACCGGCATAAAACGTACGTGGCTCGTACGCGTTGCGGAGTCGATTAAAAAAACCTTAACAAATATAACACAGTCAATTCACAAATTCTGGAAATTCATAATAAAAACAATAATTTGGATATCGCGCGAAACTTTTTACCTTTCTATAAATTACAACGGTTAAAAATCTACGAGTTATAAGACGTCCTCGCGAATACGAAATAAAAGGCTACATAAATAAACTAGTGGTGGGGCTGCCCCGGGTGTTGGCATCATACTCTAGTCATCTCGCTGGCCTCCCATTCGTCGTCGCTTTCCGTGTCTGATAAATGATCGATATCATCGTCTAGAACGTCCGTATCGCTCCCCGCGTGCCCGTAGTTCGTTGCCGCCGACTCTAAATTACCGTCTGCCGACACGACGTTGCAGACGTCTGGTTTTTGTAGACGTAACGTCCTCTCCCCGACTGACTGAATACCGGCGGAGACGGGCGTCTGTCCGCCGTAGTCGAACAACCCGAGCGAATTCAGCGACCGTTCTACCCCGACCAGTTTGTGACGAGTCGCGTCGTTTTTAGTCCGATTTACGGAGTTCGTCGCGAGTTTTGGTTGGGTCATGTCTTCCATACTCCGACTTCGTTCCTTCGGCGTCTCGACGCGGCTCATGTATAACTTCACCTGAAATAACGCGTGGAGAAAATACTTGAGATACTACGGAAGTTTCTAGAAATATCAAAAATGAATCGGGGAAAATACTAAAGAATGAACAAGAAACAAGATTTTAGTAGTAGTAGGCGATATTTAAGAAATTACTAAAGAAGATACACAAGGGGATACTTAGAAATATATTATAACGGTATCAGAGAAAATACTAAAATACAAAAGTAACCACAAATCATTAACAATTGATTTTATATGTACATATATATATGATATCATACATAACAATAAACCCACATACAACTACATAATAAATACTACAAACGCGAAAAAATGATTATTTGTCAGAATTATCAGTCTTTTTCTTCTGAGAATTGTAGGTGAATGGTTTGCTCTAGAGCCTAGGAAATAAACCGGCGTTTTGTTCACCTTGAAGTTTGGGCTGAACAGCTTATGAGACTTGTCTTTGTTTGCCTTGTCCAGTTGACTTTTGGGAACTGTCAGGGACAGTAAGCGCGTCGGCAAGTTGTCCTCCCCTAAGTGCGAGTCGCCGTTTAGGTGGCTCGTTTCTTCCACATCCGACACGAAGAACGTGTTGAATGAATAGTGGAACAGCAAATCCTGGCAAAAAAAAAAACGCGCGCGAATTATTATTATTAGTGAGAAGTTTGTAATAGCTGATAACAACCACCTAGATAATCTAATCATTTCCACTCCATAAAGTAATAAAAACATTGGCGACTTGATCGACACGAGCGAGCGGAGTTACCTACCTTTTTCATCATTTTCGGTTTGTTGTAAAACATTATTTTGATATCTCCACACACGGGTATTGGTTGATCTATGTGGATGTAGTGTGGCCCGTTCGGCCCGCCGTAGCCACTGCCGCCCCCCCGTTTCGTGAAATCGTAGACTTTCGACGAGAAAATCTTCACTTTTAGTTGATATAGCACGAAGTATAGCACTGCAACGAATGACAGAGCGAGTAACAACTATCCGTTAACAACGGTTCTTGCGTACGCTGAACAATGTAACATCTCAAAATCCCAAAACACCCAAAAAATAGAAGTCATGTATATACCATTTAAAAAGGTAAACTACATTCATACTGATATATTGACATTACTGTACAGGTGGTTATTTTCGTGTGGATAATGTTTTCGCTTTTTTCGCTTTTTATAATGTGACGCGAAATTATTACCCAAACTAAAACGTACTGTATTAAATAAGATCCATGTTTTTTACCACTTGAAAATATCATCCCGCGAAAACGTCCATACCCTAAAATACTCGGAAAATTTCGTCCCGCGAAATTATCCACATATACAGTATTTGCTAATTAAGAGATATATTGTAGAAATACATTCATACAGACACCAACAAATATGGATTGCCATCGAGAGAATGAGAACGTGAACATAGTAACACAGTAACACTAAAAACTACGACGCGTAGTGATACGCGTTCATGAAACTGCCGACATTAAACGGAGTGACGGACGGATGGACGGACGACTAACAAAGTCCAATCATAAAGTATATCTCAGCGGACTATTTGTTCAGGAGAGACCGTATGTATGTGTGATATGGATGAACATAGCACCCCGTGCGAATCACTGGTTTTTGATATAAAAGTTTAAATTCTCTTAGTATGATCTCCTTGAACCCATAAAAGGGGACTACGTATTTTACTCCGTGGTCTTTTGGGTCAGTGAAAATCGATGCAATTGGAATGTAGCATATAAATTGTATTTTATGTATTAAAAACAGAATACGTTACAACTCGTTTACATGAAGAATTAATTGCGATTAAAACATGAAAGTGGGCAGTTTGAAACGCCGCTGAAAAACTGATTAAAAACCTATGAAAAATAGCTAAGAAACCTACCAAAAAGTTGCCTTTAAACCCATTGTAAATGCCCTCATACCCATTAAAAATTAGCCCATAACCCATTAAAAAGCAGCCCAAAACCAATTGAAAAGTAGCCCAAAGCCATAACAAAAATAGCCCAAAGCTATAAAAAAGTAGCCGAAGCCCATTGAGAAGTAGCCCAAAATCTATTAAAAAATAGCCCACACCCATTAAAAAGTTGCCTAATAACCCATACAAAATAGCCATTTAACCAAGTAAAAAGTTGTTTTGAAACCTAAAAAATATTCGCACTATTATCCCTTTAAAGTGGGCCTTGAACCCATTAAAGTGGCCATCAAAACCACTACAATAAAATTCATGAGCCCATTTAAAATGGGAGGCCCATTAAAAAGCGGATGTTTTTCCATTAAACTTTAAAGCCCATTCAAAAAGCGGAGGGAATTCCAAAATTGTTTTTGAGCTCATAAAAAATATGCTGCAACATGCCTAATAAAAAAGACTGCATTGTTGCCAGTGTATAGAGTAGTGGGGGGTTCTTTGGTTATTTTCCTCAATCCGGCCCCCGTTGCGAAGTTTTGCCGCTCCCTGTGATGTACTAACTACATGCGGTGTTGCTGAACATGGGGAGTGACTCCAGCCAGATTCCGCGTATCAGCAGCGTGACCGGGTGGTACGTGAGGTGGTTCCGCAACAGGTGGTTGTAGTAGTATACGTAGCGCCGCTGGCTGGGAATCGTCACGCCCTGTGTCAACGAAAGATGCGCCGTTCGTCAAACTAATTTAATATCTGTGGTATTTATAAACTTGCAAATCTTGAGCAATCTATTACTGAATACCGATATTGCTTAGGTAAATTGTATTTTATTGTATCGTCTTCAGGATTGGAAGAGAGTGCTACCTAAAAAGTTGCTTTAACTTCAAGCATTTCTTTTCAACTGAATCATGCAAATATGAAGTACAATCAGAATTTTTAAATACTGTACGTGCTTCAACTAAACGCTATTTTGGGCAACTTCGCCTAAATTATGTAGATATTTAAATATTTGTGTATTTTGTTGAAGAATTAAATAAATAAAATAAATAAAAATCATAGACAGCCTTACTTACTATACCTATTATACCATATCGTACCTATTATACCAGAAGCCTAAAGAATGCCCAATGCAGAGCATAAGGAATGCCTACTGCAGAAGCCTAAGGGATGCCTAATGCAGAAGCCTAAAGAATGCCTAATGCAGAAGCCTAAAGAATGCCTAATGCAGAAGCCCAAAGAATGCCTAATGCAGAAGCCCAAAGAATGCCCAATGCAGAAGCCTAAAGAATGCCTAATGCAGAAGCCTAAATAAAGAATGCCTAATGATTCCATGCGATGATATCGAGGAACAATGAGTGGTCGATGAACGAGTGATACACCACGATTGTACGAGGTACTGCGCAATAACTGAACGTTGAGTAACGAACCTTGGCATCGCTGGTTCTCGTCTGACCGTAGTAATTGAGCGCCTCTTCGGGGTCGGTGAATTTACCGCGGTGCAGCATGTAGGCGCATATCATCACCCCCGTCCGCCCCTGGATCAGTGGCGCATACATAACGACTGCGGGTCATGTCGGGTATTTACTAGCGTACACAACCACGGATAGGTTGGCAATTTTTGGCGCTTTTGAATTTCAGAATGCGGCGTGGACTGTCAAAGCCGTGTAAGTGAGAAACATAATTTGTGTTATAAGTGACAAAAAAGGGAAAATTTCAAATTATTCATAAACAGGCTTTCACATGATATGTCACACGCATCTTTACGCCAATATAACTTAAATAGAACTTGGTATGGATGAAAGCTTATAAAAGGTCCAAAGAAAGAGTGCATCATTTATAATGTATACTGCACTCGAAGCTGCTAACGGTGCGTGAAAAATAATGGCTTACAGCAAGTCATTGGCCAATGTCTAGCAGCCCCACAACAACTTTATTTTCCCATCGAGCTGCATGGCCGAGAATAAAAGCCAGTCTACAAGTGCGGGAGTACTTTAACATCGGATACAACGGACATATACAATCGGTATTCCCTGCGATTTGAACCGCGTAACTTTTGCTCAGGAGCCCAGAGCAGCACCAACTGAGTTACCGGGCTCCGTCTCGACATTTCAGAAAATCAGGCAATTCATCGTGGGATTCGTGGTACAAAAAAATTGATTGAATATCGTGTGATTTTCGACAAAATCTGAAACAATCTTAGACCTTAAACAGGGCATGAAAGTTATCCCAGCAGGAAGCATTTTACCAGCATGCCCCATTTATTTGCAGGAATGCCCTATTCTAAATAATCTGAAACCTTAAATAGGGAATGAAAGTTTTCCCGGCAGGAAGCAATTTACCAGCATGCCCCATTTATTTGCAGGCTTGCCTTAATCCAAATAATCTTAGACCTTAAACGGGGCATGAAAGTTATCCCGGCAGGAAGCATTTTTGCAGCATGCCCCATTTATTTGCAGGAATGCTCTATTCTAAATAATCTGAAACCTTAAATAGGGAATGAAAGTTATCCCAGCAGGAAGCATTTTACCAGCATGCCCCATTTATTTGCAGGAATGCCCTATTCTAAATAATCT
>WURV02147135.1:0-18155 GCA_011762755.2 Epimenia babai | reverse complement strand
ACAAATCTTATATTTTATCTTATATAGTGCCCCATACTCCGGCAATTGAATATTTGTTATTTATTTGGAACAATACAATTATTTTTATGTCGACATGACATATGTGACATGTGTGACCGTAATGTTACATATTTTGTCAAAATTTACTTTCAGCAATTATGTGGTTCTTTTGTGATTGCTTGTGGCGTTCCTGACACCATCCTTGTGAGATCATAATTAATGGGTACTATAAGTTTAACACCATTGTACCTATCGATCGCTCACATCAATCTATCAGTTCTCGACTACTAAAAGTCGATATACTCAACTATAGATCGATAAGTACGGTGAGCAAAACCGACATATTAGTAGAACACTTTCAAGTTAATCAAAGTAATCTTGTTTTGCTAATGGAGACTTGGAGCTGTCATAGATGAACTTACACCCACAGGTTATTAACTAAGCCGTGTTCCTCATTCTAACCGTCGGGGGAGGTGGTGTGGCGGTTGTATATCGTGACAATCTTAATGTGACAGCCGTGACGTCACGTACCCTCTCGATGTTTGAACTAATTGAGGTCTCTGTCCTCGGTCGTCTCCATGTTGCCGTCATCTATCGCCCTGAATGTGCTGTTTCCACTTTCATTAGCGACTTCTCAGACTTTCTTGATGATGTAACCATCTTAACTAGCCAGCTTCTCATCTGTGGCGACTTCAATGTTCACGTCGAGAATGATTCCGACGGACTTACAGTTTCGCTGTGTTATTAATAATTATGGTCTTGTCCAACATGTAAATTTTCCTACACATGAACTTTGTGGTACACTAGATCTGTTGATCACTCGTAATACCACTAATTTTGTGTCCAATTTACAAATAAGAAACCTTTTTATCTCCGACCATTACCCTATATCCGCTAATTTAAATGTATCTAAATCTACCGGTAGTGATTGTAAACGTATTTCATGTCGTAAGTACAAGTCCGTCAATGACGAGCAGTTGTCTCACGATATATTAAAGTCTGAACTGGAAACTGAAGAGATTTGTCAACGGACGTAGGTGAGTTGGTAACACGGTACCAACATGTCCTGACTTCTATTCTTGACCGTCACGCCCCTTTGTTAACTTGCGTGATAAAGAACCGTCCGCACGCGCCCTGGTTTAACGGTGAAGTAAATAAATGCCGTCGTGTTTGTAGATCGTTGGAAAAAGATTGGCGCCGCTCTAAAACACCTGAATCACGTGACGCGTACAGATCGGCAAAGTGCAACTATAGTAAAATGGTTAAAAGTGTTAAAATTACTTACTATCATGATAAATTCAATGTTGAGAGGGGTAATTCAAAGCAACTCTATGTGATTATCAATTTCTCATCACATCGAAATAAATCCCAACAGCAACCGTTGCATGTTTCTTCCAGCAATCTTGCTGAGCGCTTAGTCCGATATTTCAATGAAAAAGTAACTAAAATTAGGTCGGACATCGCTGTGCATGATTTCAGTATTGATTTAATTCTTGCTTCGACAAAACTTGAATTGTTCCGTGAAATCAAGCCTAATGATATCGAGCGATATATAAAGTCCGGAAAGTCCAGTGGCGCCGAACCGCTGCCGGAGTTCCTTTTGCGCCGATATTCGTCGGTAGTCTCTGCTTATATTACTCTTCTCGTAAATACATCTCTCGTGACTGGTATCTTTCCTGCCGTATGGAAGCAAGCCGTTGTTCGTCCGATCCCAAAGTCACTGGCTAACAACACTATTCTATCTGCATGCCGTCCGGTGTCGAAGTTGTTAAGAATTTCTAAGATTACTGAGCGAGCTGTTTTTGAACAGTTATGCGAGTACTGATTAAAATTATCCACGTGATAAATACCAGTCAGCCCATTGTAGTGGGTATAGTACCGAGTCGGCGTTGCTGCGTGTACAAGACGACAGAATTCGTGATATTGATGGTATAACTCGTCCGTTATACTTGTATTGATCGATCTTTCTGCGGCGTTCGATACGGTAGACCATGAAGTGCTTCTCCATCGTTTGCGCGTCCGCTACGGTATAGATGGAATTGTTTTTGACTGGATAAAATCGTATTTGTCTGATCGGTCGCAGGTTGTCGCTATGGACAAATCACGCTCGTCTCTTATTCATCTAAACTGGGGTGTACCACAAGCTTCAATTTTGGGCCCTATTTTGTTTGCGCTTTATATTCCCTCCCTCCACCCCGAACGAAATGATCAGTTTTCATGGCCTAAAATACCACTTATACGCTGACGACCGTCAGATATACACGCCATGTGGGACGGATCTGTAAATCGCTATCGAGAAAATACGCCAACGTATGGATGACACCAAAACATGGATGGATTCAAATTTTTTAAAGTTCAATGAAACAAAAACACAAATCCTCAAGATCGAGAGAAAATTCTATGGTATACCCATTAATGTCAGAGAAATAGACATTGGCGATGGTCGTGTTAAGTCGACCACTCAAGCACGTAATGTTACGGTCGTTTTCGATAACCATATGTCTCTGGAGGCGCACGTTGCTAACATGTAAGCAATGTTATATGCATCTTCGATACATATGACGTATTTGAACCTATGTAACGCAACAGATCGCTACTTCTATAACGCATTCTCTCGTGACATCAAGGCTCGATTATTGTAACAGTTTATTGATTGGCTGTCCATCTAAATTACATGGCCACCTTACTCGGGTGCAAAACACTGCTTGCCGTGTTGTTATGCAGTCATAAATTCTCGCACTTTTCTCCGTTAATTATGCAATTACATTGGCTGCCGGTTTGTGAACGAATAGAATTTTAGATACTTGTGTTCATGTATGTCACGTAAGTTTGTGTGTGAGATAAGACTAAAACAGGGCGAACCACTCTCACCGTACCTATATTCCCTCTTCATCAACGACCTTGCATCTACACTGTCTCAGGAACCTTTGGGCATCCCCCTTCCCAACAGCGGCACGCAAATCGGCTGTATATTGTACGCCGACGACACAGCCATAGTCAGTGATTACCCGCGTGTATTACAGTTAGCACTTGATAGATTGAATTTGTATTGTCGGACCTGGGGCATCACTATTAATGTTGACAAAACTAAGATTGTTGTTCTCCGACAGTGAGAAGGTTTGTCAAGAGATGAAGCCGGGTTGTTTGCGGGATAAAATGTTGAAATCGTTTAGAATTTAATTACCTTGGTATCCTTCTCACTAAGAATATTCATTTTGTGAGGCACAAAATTCTCTAAAGAAGCAAGCGATAAAATCAGCCATTCCATTCAAGCATAAAGTGAATACGTTTAAAGGCGTAAGCGTAATTAACAAGTGTAATTTTTATTAGTCAATTATTCAGCCGATTTTGTCGTATGGCTCAGAGGTCTGTGTCCAGGGTTACAAGTGTGAAGTCAAGTCGGAGAGGGCGAGGTTAAGGTATTTTAAAAGGATGTTAGGTGTAAGGGACTCAACGCCACCGGCTATGGTCTATGGTGATTTGGGGGAAAGATATTCAATCAAATGTACGTTTTATGAAATTCTGGATTAAAAAAATATGTTTGGATGCAAATAAATATGTAAGTTTGTTATATAAAGAATGTTTTTTTTTGGTAAATTATATAAAAAGCGGGGAACCTTAATGTTTGAATGCAATGTTTGTTGAGTTTAAATGGTTTGGGCTACATGTTTGAACGACATTTAAAGTGGATAGCTTTGTAAATCTATTCAAACAACGGTTAAATGATCAGTATGACGCACATGGCCTTCACAAATATCTGAATCTGGTAAATGTCGACTGTATAAATATATCACAAACGCTGGTCCGGCCTTCGGCATCCATCTCACACTTGACATGCCCGATAAGTTTATTTTAGCCGTCACTCGCCTACGGCCGTCATCACACAACCTTCGTGTGGGGCGTGGGCGATGGGAGCGACCTAGACTAGGGTAGTGTCACCGGGTGTGTCAGTGTGAGATGGTTGTTGAGGAAGAATATCATATCATTATGGTGTGCAGTCGATCCCAACATGTTTAAATTCACCGAACTCGTAAGGAACGATAATTTTATATGCCAGTATGATTTGACTCGGTTCACATTCAATATTTTCAAAATAGACAAATGTGTGTAATCGATCGATATATTCTTAAACGCCAATAGACAATAGACTTAGTATATTGTCGCCATTGGTTATTTCATTAGTTGTCATGTTAGTGCATATATTCGAGTCATTTTTTGTATTCCAATGTTGTTTTTTGTTTTTTTTTATGACATAAAGAATTTCTCTTCTCTCGTCTCTATGAATCATCGAATTAAAAATCCCAGATGAGTGTCCGCAATAGTGGTTTTCTATTTCGATTAAACTATATCTTCGCGATCTTGTTTGATATATCACGTGATATGTTTGCAAAATACTTACTTGAAGTTGCATCAATTAGTGCCATTCAAGTATTTCTTGCCGAAACCAGCCACACGAGACCAACGAAATGGGACCAGAAATATCGGAGCCTCAATGCGCTATTGAGATAACGGCTAAGTACCACACTAGATCTATACGATAAATGTACTACGCAAATTTTTGGCAAGTTCATCCTCTTTAGGGCTCAAATAAGAATTCCCCCACTAACCAATTATTTCCCGATGTTTGCGTAATATAAAATTGAATAGTATACGGTCAGGTAGATAGGGCATGGTATGAAAATGGTAAGGGTAGCTTGATCAATCGCACCAACAAACGATGTTAGGGATATGATTGAGGTATAAAGTATTATATTTAGTTGAAAAGCGTGTAAGATTTTAATTTTTGCACAAGAAAATGTACATTTTTCGTCTTTAAAAAGTATCACCCATATACACTTGGTGGTAAATCAGGTCGGTTTTCAAAAAAGAAATGTCCCGAATTAGCATGTGTTCCAAAGACAGTTAGATGGAATGCTTCGAGTGTATAGATTAAGGTACAAGAATTCTGTTGAAACGAGGAAAAAATTTATAAATCACTTTTGTCGCAGCAATGTCAGAAGTGAGAAAACTACAAAACGCACCACCTACAACCTTAATATTATACTTGCACTTCATCTGCAATTGGAATTGTACAAAATAATTGCGGCGATGCTTACTTTTTATGCCATATGACAAGTTCCCGCTGCTATACACTCGTTACCTTAGACAATTTCGCGCCGCGTTTGCTGGTAACAAGAATACCTTTTGGCATGGGTACGTCAGAAGACTTACGTGTGACGTCTACGGTTACATCGCGCATTGTTACATCACTGCTGGCCACGCTTGTTCCAGCGTCGCTTTCCACGGTTGTTTGAGCGTGCAAGCTAAATAATTTATGTAGAGAACTAGTTTCAGATATTGTATCTAACGTATTATTAGTATTTTCCTGAATAGTCGCATCTGCGAATATATCTGGTAACGATTCTATGTCCATTTCCGGTCTCTGATCGACTTGTGGAGGAGGAGGGAACTCAATATTGTTCAAAGAGGTCTCCAAAAGAGGTGTTGTGTCAATCGTTTCTTGAATATCGTCATGCTCATGGGCCTCGTCCGATAAACGTGGAGTCTCTGAAGGAAATGTCAGAACTTTGGTTTCCCGTCCCTTCGCTACCGCTGCAGCCGTTTGGGTATCGTGGTCATCTCCTTTTCGCGCGATTGGAGGCAGGTGCGGAGCAAGTGTCGCGTGCCGAAGAACACGTGTCAGAATATCATCGGAGTCGAAAGAAAACGACTCAGTTAACAAGGGATTTCTCGAAGCGCCCGTTTTTACACTTGGTGGCCGAAGAGACTTCGACGTCAATGTGATTCGACGATCTCGCCATCGTGTGCTGCGTATGACTCCCACGGTCATCACCTCGATGTCGTAACGCGTGCCTTTACGATTATCCGTTACTTTAACGATGTTAATGTTACGTCCCTTTAATTGATTGAAAACGTCGCTAAGGTCTTGGAGGAGTATCACTGTTTTTGTGTCGTCACTTTTATGTTTGCGTATCTCGACGGGAGCGTTGTTTGCCGGCATTCGTATTGTTGTACGAACTTCAAAATCAGCCACCAGCTCGTCTTCTGTTATGACCATCTTTGCTTCGGTGACATGATGTTTCTCCACGATAATGTCGTTGTCTATTTCCCAATCAAATTCCTCCTCGAACGTCTCGCCGTAACATTTAGAGACCTTGAACTGACCTTCAAAGCTGTCGCTAACACCAAAATCTCCGAACTGCTTCGGCACGGTCACGACAAAGTTAGCTGCACCTTTGATAGTAAATCCGCGCTGAAACGTGATGTTTGTAACTGCTTTTGTTGTTCGCTTCGACTTAAATTTGTAGACCTGAAAAATCGGTAGTTAGTGAAGTTTAGGCGTATTCACAATAAGAAGGTGAAATCGAATAATATTGAACATTTAGGCAGCAAAAAATATAAAAGTTTAATTCATTGATTGAATCAAATGTAGAACATTTATATAAAGATCGTATGGTAAATAAACTTTCACAGTTACAATGAGATCGGACGAGGAGGTTTATCATCACTTCACATCGACATATTTGACGTATTCAACGAAGTCACGACGGCAGCGCCTCGGGTGTGCCTAAAATTTCATATTAATTCACATTAGTGCACAACGTCGTACTCAGAAGACGGTTTCCTCACCCAACTTTGCATTGTAAATAACTCAGGGAAGCTATGTATATAGCTGGCCTCTATATACTTTGAGAAGTGTATATGTATGTATGTATATACATAAGAAGCACAGTACAGTAATGCTATAGGGCGTTTAGATGTACAACGTCTGTGAAAAAAATATCGTGAACGTGGGCGAACAAAATACCGTCCCAGGATTAAAAGACCGCGTGTTATTACTGCAGCTCAACCTAGATTTATTCGGTTACGTCATTTACGGGATCGCTTTATAACTACCATCTCTTGGGACGGACCAGGCCTACGTGATATATATGAATAAACTGTATGAAATAAGAAATCGCTTGCGTTCTGCAGGAATTCACGCACGACGGCCTCCTCGTGGAATAATTTGACGTAATCGATTCTAAACGAACCATTTTGATGAACTTAGACGGCAATTTAACAGCTCAGGGATATCTTGACGAAATCCTCGGACCACATTCACTATGAATAAACGAATAAACGCCATCTTTCGGCATAACAATGCACGTCCGCAGTTCCCTATCAATACAGAGCTTATCGATCTGGACGACGTCGATCTTCAAATGTGGTCATTGACCTCACCGGACCTGAATCCCATCGAACATTTATGGGACTGTCTTCCACTGTGGTCATTGACCTCACCGGACCTGAATCCCATCGAACACTTATGGGACTGTACTATTCAGCGCGGTCGTCAATGAGAACCTCCACCACAGACATTGTAAACCGCATCTAAGATCCTTTCTTGGCTGATACTTGCGGTCTATAAATGTTGTACTTTACCTTTTTTGTCTTGTTTACATTGTCACAACTGTTGGAGGCTCTCCAACAAACCCTCATGCGATCGATGGGACAACGCAGGCGGTGATCAATGTTACTGGTTGACACACTCCTTACTAGTCAAGCAGAAACATGGAAGTGTGGAAAAAAATACTGTGTTATTAGATCCTTGAACTGTAAATATTTGAAATAATACCATTATTGTTTTCTAAAACTCCGTGTCTTTTTTGAAGAGTATATATAAGGCGAAGGCAGGGTTGTCGTGTTACTTTAATAATGGGAGTAAATGTCAGTTATCCTTCCGATATTGGCTCATTATACATTTATCAAACTTACTAATCCCTTACCCAACTCGATACCGGTCCTTCTCAACAGTCGGGACAAACGAAATATAGTGGGAGGCTACGGGATAAAATCTTTAATAGCTATATAATTATATTGTAACTCGCAATATGTCACATGAAAAGCTTCTCTTATAAATCCACCGCTGACGCCAAGTGACGATGCCGATAATGTGGGGGGTCATGAGTTAACACCCACTCTAAGTTTGTATATTTTCTATCTTACTGTATATTTCGGTGCTGTTGCTCACGAACTACTAGCCGACGTCAAGGTTGCGTTTAATTATCATAGGATCTTGATGTGAGTCATATTTTAGTTATAATTTCAAAGTCATGTCTGTATAGACGTACACACAGTTGAGCAATGTATTAATATTATTATGTATTAGTATTATGTAATAGTATTATTATGTATTAGTATTATGTATTAGTGTTATTATGTATTAGTGTTATTATGTATAAGTATTATTATGTATTAGTATTATGTATTAGTATTATTATGTATTAAATTGAATTATTGTCTGTCCGTATGAAATACATTCATTTTCGCCGTCGTTTCATAGATAATATAGCGTAAAATTAGCGCAGTGGGTGGCATTGGAAAATTGCTGATCGGAAATTTTCTACAGCGCCGTGCGCTGTTTTATTCAATGATTCAGTCTGTATCGATTTTACGTTACCCGCACTTGCTTAATCATTACAGCATTACGCTGATTTCGTAAATTGCTGTCTTGCCCGGACGGCCAGCGTTGTATACGAGTGCGTCGCTAATTGGGAAGCGTGTGGTCTTAAATCGGTAGCTTCAGCGTGTCGAAAATATCACGGCCTGGTCGTCTTCTACCAATATTAGGTTACGCACAACAGTTAATACATAACGGTATAAAGATTTTATGTTGTTACATCCAAATATTTTTCGAACATATAACCTTGACATTCTGTCCGTTATTGTAGTTCTAATACTTACACATTGCATCTCTCTGATATCACAGCTCTGGGTACAAGTGCAGGTATGGCGTTTCCAGAAATATTCTAATCACCGGAATAGATGACAGATAAGAAAGTGTCCAATTCAACGCTATAGTATTAACGGGATCGTGTTGTGTATCGCTTGTCAATGGCCGAAGGACATATTGTCGTAATATCTGTTTATTTATAATTCATTTTCAACAATGGTTTGTGTGATTCTACTGAAGACGCATCAATACAAGTTGTTCGTACGAATATGTCTAGTTATTTCGCGATTCATTATCTCAAAGTTCACAACGAAATCTATTTCATTACTTCGTCTTCTGTCCCCGAGAAAGTGACTCTGTCTCATAGCGATGGCGCGACGAATGTAAATCGATTGAACTAATCCAGCGAGATCAGCGACAGATACACCGACACCGACCGCCTTCACTCTAATGGAATAGCTGTGGAAATGAGCACGAGGCCTATCGGACATCTCGGTGATGCAACCAAGAGCGTCAATAATTCACGAATCCCAGTATATCGGGCAATGAATTATGGCGATTAATGAAATTAATGATGAAGAAGCAGCGGCTTTAAATTAAAACCGCAAGAATCGAATGTCGACGTCATTTTCGTTTAAACTGTCATCTTAGATATGCATAACTCGCATGGCGACAAAAGGCATTGGAAGGCTTTAAGACTAGCAAATCTGATGACAATCGCTTCAAGGACAGGGGAAAAATGCTTCAAAAAACACTAACTCAGAAAGAGAGAAATCAAATCCAATATAGACACCCACACCAAGCAGAACAACTACAACAAAGTACAAAAGGAAAATGGCCACAAGGACATCAAATTCCACATAAAATCGCTCCACAAATAAATCCAAAAAGGTCGGATCGATAACATAAATTCGTCCAGAAAAAGTATTTATTAATGAATGTAATTTTTAGCTTGCATTCGTACCTGTTTAACGCGAGTTTCGTTGGTAAAGGTGGCCGAACAAAGAGTCGCGACATTTTTCTCGACGAATCCGTCGCCCGAGCTTTGGCGAGGATTGAACTTAGTCGTGTGATGATCGAATTCGAAAAAATCCCACGGAATGTCGATAACGAAACAATCTCGTCGACCGAGGATTCCAGACAGAAAGGAATTTCCATGCCGGAACTCGCGCCACGCGTACTCCTCGACGACAGCGTGCAGGTCGACTATTGGGCTGCTGTCGATGGCAGACATGCCGCAACCACACAGCATTTTCCTTCTCCCTTGCCAACATTCACGCTTCCCTCACCTGCGAGAATTTGTACAAACATCTATATGGAGCTCAAAAACTGATAAAACAGCGTATTTGATAGCAAAATATTATATTTAATGTACATCGTCATTAAGTAAATGACTAATATTTGGTGTATTTTCGTCGTCTGCTCGCCTTGTACACAATCTTTAATAGATACAAGGTCAATTCAGCGCTGATATGTGAATATAGTGCTGGTTTTATTCCCACAACTTGCACCTTATTTTCTACTCCCATTAACATTTAGTGCTAATACCGCTACTCTACCTACCGCCATCTGTTCAACAAACACGACCAATTTACCGCTCCGAACGCCACCAGCGTAGATGTATTTGCGACTATTTCAATCCATATACACTCAAATGTCACCGACGATTACCGTAAATGACTCCAGTCAAACTCAATGTTATTTCGCATTAAATCATCGCTCGTATGAAGTATGTATACGTAGACTAATAAGTTTTGTATCCCCGTGCCGTTCGCTATTCTCGCTAACATGCGCTATGCCAGATCAATACACCCCTGGCGGTAAAGCGCTCGCAGCCAATAATAACAACAACGTATATTTGTCATGCATGCAACAATACCCGAGACCAACAGAATGGACACGTCGATTTGCCATCTGTTTTTGCTCGGATTTCACGCTATAATACATACTACTCAAAATTCGCTCAGTAACATAGGATATATTTTTTTTCATAAAATATTTGAGTAAAACTGATAAACAAACAGCCAAATTTTTTTCCCAGGACAAGTCATCAGCACATATGGCGAGATTCAAAATATGAAAATACAGTAGGAGTGTAATTTCTGTGTCCTAGTCGGTATTATGTTTTCTCGGGCAGAACAACGCCCCCAGACTATGAGCTAGCTTTGATATATGTCCTCATTGCTCGACAAGAGCATTACCGATCTCAATGAGAGTATTTGGCGGATCGGGTTTGATTGATATCGGTGCCCGTAGTCTATTTTAAGCATGTCCTATAGAATTTGAATCAGTTATTTTTTATTTTTTATTTCCAATTTATTCAACAAAATATACTAATATAATATATAACAGGGTAAAATAGAGAGTGTGAATCCATAAGGTATACACCACAGTAAATACAATCCCGTTTCAAGTATAATGATATCAATATCTAATTTTGTTGAGAGTTGGAAGTGCTAGAAGTTAAGCAACTTATAGAGTAGCACTCCCTAACATTACCAATGAACATATAGACAGTAAGATGGTCACTATTAGTTCTTTAATGAATACAAACTGTATAAGTGATATAAATGTACAAAATCCCCCCAACATTGTATAATGTTAAAACCAAAGATGAATATCCATATGCACAAAATATACATAATTCTACACAAATATACACATACCAATATATATCATAGACACGCACCAATATTGCCATACATAAATATCTATACATATACATATATTCATCCATATTATATTAGGAAAAACACAGATACAATACACATTTATCTTGCTTGAATCACGAGCCAATGTGAACTGCGTTGCTGAATAAAAAGGTGTAATTATGGAAGTGTAGGATTTCTCGGTTCCGTAATCCTCAAGATAATGAGGAACTACACGAGCAACGTGTGAACAAGCATTTTCGTCCACGATAATGAAATTATCACCTGTACGTTTTGCAAATGGTCTCATAAATTAATCGGTAATCTCATCTCTATATCTAAAACCAATAATGACTCCTCTCGAAACCACATAGCGATCTTTACGTCCATATGTGCTGCCTCCCCCCCCCTCCACCTATCGCGAAACCACAAACCATCGCAGTACCTGATATGTTCCACAGCATTTCTCTCTACAAACCTTTTGCTTGGTCTTCGCCACACACCAGTAGGCCAGTTGGGTCATATTTTTGTTTACTTAAGAACAATGTAGGCCAGTTAGGTCATATTTCTGTTTTCATAAGATTATAGGCCCGTTGGGTTTAGGCCACTTGGGAGGTTCCCACACACAGACACATCTGTCGCGAGACAAATGCACAGAAAAACTTTACCCCTGGCGGGACCGGAACCCACGACCTCCTGATCGGTTATCAACCACCGCAAAAATCAGCCATTCAACCTATATTTTCTTACCAATACATTTCCAAATGTTTGCGAAAAGGCACTAGTGACTCCTCTCCCTAAACCCGGAGATAAAACCAACCCATCTAACCATCGCCCAATTTCATCATCATGCATTCTCTCTAAAGTAGCAGAAAACATTTCTCAAAAAGTACGCACGTTCTTATCTTGAAACTAACAATGTTATTTCTGACTGGCAATATAGCTTTCGTCAAAACCACTCAACTCAATGCATACTCTTGCAATTAAAAATAAATGGCTAACAACTCTTGATAATAAATCTGACGCTAAGTTTGTTCCACTAACTGCTTTAGCCATTAAAAAGTTTTTGACTGTGTAGATCACTCAATACTCCTTTCCAAACTTGCAAGCAATTTCAAATTTCACGCTTCAGCTATCAAATTCTTTTATAGTTACCTGACTTACCGGTCCCAATGTGTCAAAACGAATGCCTGTATATCTCAATCTCTTCCTGTCAAAGCTGGCGTCCCTTAAGAGACTCGGTCCTCTGATGTTTATTTAGTTCATTGATGATCTTACTGACATCTGTAACTGCCATTTCTTTGCAGATGACTGCATCATAGAACTATTGGGCAAGACACCTACTAATGCTATTAACAACGCTAACCATATCCTGCCTTCTGTGATAGAGAGACTATTTCGTTAGCCCTTGGCCATTTGTTATGAATCGCCTAATAAAAGAAATAACGGCAATGACAACAGCCAGTCTAATTTAGTTGGAATAATAATAATATACACACATATCGATATATATACTGACTTTAAATATCAGTATTTACTCAAAAGTGTGCTAAATACAGTCAGACTCAGGAGAACATCGGCCCCTGTAGCTAAGACCAAACAGATTATCTTGCGGTCATTGGTTCTGGGCCCACCAGAGGCAAGATTTTTTCTGTTAATTTTCTCCAGTTATACAGAAAACCACAATGGCTACTCCCATTTACAGTTCGTCTGTCTAGAAAATCTAGGCAAGATTTCGACCCATCTGTGAACAAAACATTCGCCCACGGGTGGGCAGCGAGTTACATCACATGCACATGATCGATATCTCGTTCTGACTGCCTCCTGAAACCGAACTGCTAATGTAACAACACTTCAGAGAAACCTAAGAAATGCTAATGAAGTCACTGTTTCAACCCTAGCAGTGAGGAACAAGTCTCACTGTGGCGCTCATTACACCAGTCGACGATGATCTGGTGTCAAGGGAACGCGCACAGATGGTCTTCTAGCCATCATGCCAGCTAAACTTAGTTTGTTCCTCACTGCTAGGGTTGAAACAGTGACTCCATCAGCATTTCCTAGGTTTTTCTGAAGTGTTGTTACATTAGCAGTTCGGTTTCAGCGGCAGATAAATATAGAGGATTGGTTATGTGTGGGATCTAGTTCTAGTTGCTCTAGAGATTGAAGTGAAAATTAAAAATTGGAATTGATTTAGACGTTTGTGTACTTGGGATATTTGATCACAGAAGATGGAAGGTGTGATAGCGAGACCAGCGGAAGGGAACTTTGTCGTGATGATAGATGTGTTATGCACACGAAAAAATAGTTTGACAACCAAAAAGAGACTTGCAATGTTACATTACGTCAACGTTGTTATATCAAGATAGACCAATACGTTAAACGCAAATTGTGGAAGAGGTGTTACGCCGTAAAAGGTTTAGGGAACAGATGGTATTATTTAAACTATCTAATTAAAATCAAATTACTGGGTGAACCTGCGTACCTCATATATGACGTAGAAAAATCACATAATAGAAATTTGTTGATTTTCTTCTTTAATTAAAAGACTAACTATTATGATAAAACACAATAATAATTGAATATAATAAAGTTGTTTTTCTGTCTGTTTCTCTTTATCCAACTCATCTTAAGGTTTTTTGGAACTTCTATTATCATGTATTTTTTAAACTAGATGACCTTATGGATCTTACAAATTACAAAAGTTCTTCATTAGGACAAAGTATGGAACTTTGGAATTATTTTCATGTCGTATAGCTTTTGTTGTCTCCCTTTACCAATCATTTATCTGACGTACACGAGATGGGCCATTGTAAAAGAAACAATATAAATATACGTAACTGGGATAATAGTGAGTATATTTCCTTGGAATCTGCAGCATTTGTAAACTAACCATAATTAATCATATATCTGAAAAAACATTGTACGTAATGATAAAATACCCACTATGTTATGACGTCATATATACATGTGCGACAAAAATGCAAATCTTCAGTAAAAGTGAAAGTGTAATTTGGTTGTCATAAAGACGCGTCGACTTCAATGTTGGTCAGCTCGGCGCTTGTTGAAAAACTAATAAACCATGGAAAAGAGGCGGCTGTAACAAGATATCACGAAAGATAGACACTACAGGAAGTGCAGATTGAGTGAAAGTTTTACGAGAAACAAGGATGAACAAAGAGTTATCTGAGGCTAACAGAGAATAACGATAGGTGCGATCGAAACGTCGATTCAATTGGTCGCATATGGTTTACCGATGAGAGGCTACTCACAGTACATTCACCTGTGAACACTCTAAGCGACTCTTTACTTACGAGTTAACACTGTATCTACCTGTTAACTTCACTGAGAAACTATTGACAAAAAAGTCTCACTTTGCACAGAAGGTAATGGTCTCATAGTATAGTGTATCCAAACTCAGTAAAACTCGGACGATCTTCAGTAATCAAGGGACAAAGGTTAATGCAGAATATTACCGTGGTCATGTTCTTAGAGGTGGCCTAATGCCAGAGAAATTTCCTCCAGTGACTATGCTCTGCAGCAGGATGATGCTGTTTCGCACACCACAGGGATTACGCGATATACCTCAGAACCAACATCCCAAATTCCATTGAACCTAAAACTGCCTAGCAAATAACCTCGGGCTCATACCGAAAATATGGTCTTTTTTACAGGGAGGCGTGTACAAACAGGGCGCATCCACTAATGTCGATGAATTGCAAAGAAAAGTGGAGTTGGAAGCGATCTCGCAGAATCTAATAGCTGTTTTGGCATGTCCTCACAAAAATCCCGTTAGGTCCATTTTTGTCCCGTTAGGTCCAGTGCGTTACAATGACTTCAGTGTTATGATAGAGATACTAATGTCCCTCATGTGATTAGCTAACATACTTATTGTGTGCAACAGACCATGACCTACCCATGACCGTGGATCAATTCCCGTTAACTTCTAGCGGCAATAAAACAGGATATTGTTGTACGTAAGTGTAATAAGACTGTTTTATTTAAAAGCACCCATAAAACTCCACGAAGCTATGGTCATTGTTACGAACGATTTTCAAACTTCCAACGGCAAATAAAGAGGCGAATTGACACTACGATCGAATTTTGGCACAGTCCCACAATGAGCCACGAGGATGTGGTGAAATTTTTCACAGATTTTCAAAATCCTCGCGACAAATTAATGGTATCACTGATCGAAAGTTGCATATACGATTTTTGCCTAACATAAATTGCTCCAGCAATAGGGCGTATATTTGATGAAATCGCTACAACGCAATTTATACAGTAATCCCATTTTTATCGCACAGCTCTCGTATTTCTATTAATATACCACGCTCCAAGTCATTGTAGCGTCCGATCATAATGCTTTCTGATACCGTGTTTAACCATATTATGGCAATCTATTGAAAGAATATCACACAGAGGGAGATAATAACTACACTCGTGTGTATTATAATACCATACGTTGAATTCCGCGCTATTCCGGCTATTACGGTGTTTACATACATTTCCTTAATACTATAAAATTACACATAAATATAGGAATACGCAGAACATGACAGATATAAATGTCTTATCTCATCCAATTTCCTCGGTAATTCGCCGCTAATGAGGTCAAGATTTATCACTCGAAGTCGTTTGCATCTAATTTTCCCTCGGCATTACACGCGGTAATGAACACATCAAGTCGAGCCGCGTGAAGGTATCTCAAGCTAGACTAAGAGCCACGCATACAGAAACTTGTAAGCTCATTTCAGGATGAATGAATTAAGTTCATAGATTGGATAAATGCATTGAATTTTGAAAAGCCAACAACACATTAGCAGCTTTAATTATGTTCTTTCCAGTATCACTCTCATTACTATTAAACTGACTTGTTATTCCTCTAAACTTGGCTCTATCTCTATAAAGGTTAAATAAACGGTTGCTAAATTTAGGTTTGAAGTATGCGCATTATTGATAAAGATAAATACAGGCTACACACAGTATGTACATTACACTTTGTAAAACTGGCACTAACACGCGATATATCATTGTTTATCTTTATTGATGACCTATATTTTTACGTGTAGCGCTCTGGAGAGGGAGGGGGGTGGCGTAGATCGGTTCTTCGTGGCTTTCACAAGACCGACGTAGTATATACAGTATAGTATATCCGTAGCATATACATATAATACTTGTTCCAAAAAACCGAAAATACGTGATATGGTGATCATTAGAAAGGCCTGTTGTTTCTTTTTGAAATAAGATATGAAAAATTAAAATCAATTCACATTTGTCAGCGATATGGATATTTTCCCGAAACAGGTCAAAATGCCATCGGGACCATGTTTTGTTTTTATTGAAGATGAATTGAAACAAAAATTATGTAGGCTCTTATGTATGCCACTGACATGTTTGTGTTTTAAGAGGGTGTGACGGCTTAAGGCCCCACTCCTTGTACGTGGCCCCCTCCCTCTCCACGCACAAGTGGGCCCTCCTCGCGATATCACCTACGCCCCTGCGAACGGCGCCAGGAGTCAGCCTCAAGCTGGCGACCTCTGCAGTGATTCAGTCTCTCAGCGTTTGCAAGTCAGCCGGGGGAGTTGTTTAGACTATGGACTTCAGGAATCTCCAGATGTAAAAGTCACAAGGGGTAAGGTCTTGGGAACGAGGTGGCCACTCCACGTCAGGGTTTACAGCGATCTTAGTGTAGACTATCTCGCACAGCTGAGACGAAGGGCGGGTGCCATCCATCACAGACGTCTAAAACACTCTTCGCTGCAGAACTTTAATGTTCGCCTCCAGAACAGGAAAGATGTCGTTTTTAAGTAGGTCACGGTATGGAATGTAAAACTTGGTCCCGATGGCATTTAGACCTGTCTTGGGAAAATATCCATATCTATGACAAATGTTGATCGATTTTAATTTTTTGACTTATTTCCATATTATTTATATTCCTTACATTTTGAGTTTGTAGCAGTTCTGTCGCAAAAAAATTGCATTTTTGGGGACGCTATGAGTACGTCTGAAATTGCTCTATCAATCATTTCTACGGCATTATCCATTGATATATCACGCAAAATTGTGTCTTTATTGAAGAAGATAATAAGTACTGGCTCATAGGCTATATTGATAATGAAAGTAGCGGCCAGCACCTTCGTTTAACAGTTATCTGGATCACATAGTGTAGATCAACCAGGCTAGAGGATATCCGAGAAAATTTTGAAAGCTGGTAGATCACACGTGAAATGCTAAAACTTTATATGAAAGGCTATGAAAAGATCTAAAAGAGAATAAATAACTATCAGAGAACGGTAATGTGCAAAAGACTATATAAACCTTTAGAACAATGCAAAATATAAATACAATCTCTACGAAAAACGTCAGTTATCACAGGTAGCCATCAATAATCCACACGCTTACTGAAAGAAAAACGTTAACTAAGGTGTTGCCTTGTCAAAATTAATAACGTTTGCTTCCATTTGAAACGTTCATTTAATCATATCCCGGAAGTGTTGATAGAATCTTTCGTATGTACACAGTTATTTCGTGGTGGTCGCCCGATACCTGGAGTCATATATCATAATATGATGGAAAGTCGCAAGGTCTTTAAATATAAGTTTCGTGAATGTAAAAAATGGTCAAAATAAACAGAGCTGATGCATTGGCATCCTGTAGTATCGAAAATTTTTGAACTGATAATATTAAGTTGGATAGAAGTGTATATATGTACAGGTGATAACCAGTTTGGTTTCAAGAATTCTCATTCAACAGACCAGTGTATCTTTGTGATGAAGCAAATGATTAGTTAT
>WURV02147134.1:11844-38037 GCA_011762755.2 Epimenia babai | reverse complement strand
ATGATAATAATAATAATAATAATAATAATAATAATAATAATAATAATAATAATAATATAGGCTAATAATAATAATAATAATATATTTCATAGTGCTCCTTGGTAACACTGAAGTACGACAGAAGACACTTCACAATAATTAATACAAACGGTGGACTACCATACTCTATGTTCCTTAGAATCTAGAAATATAAAAACACATGTATACATAAAAACATAAAATTGATAAGAAAATATATAGTGCCACACATAGAATCTTGGGAATTAGACGGGGACAATACACAGAGAAACACATCGTAAGGTGTCATCGAATGTTTACATCGTTTTATTGACCACATATTTTGAGTCACGGTGATATCGAGATGTTGGTTGCGGTGTTAACCTTGTCATAAAAAAGAGAGGTGAGGATACTTTAACTTAGTTTTAACACAAAGCTTTCGCATATAAGCATGACCAGCGTGAGGCGCAAAAATTCGGTAGTATACGGTATGCAATCGTGATTTTCATGCACGTGATTACGATTTCGACCAGTTATCAGTGGAACGCTAGGTTTTTGCATATGTAGTTTTCAGACACCAGTAACATTCTGTATCCAGTGAGGGTAAGTCGAAAATACCTTATCGCAGGCTGTAAAAGTTTTATTCTGTCTATTTATCCCACCCGGCAGCCACAGCTTTTGAATTGCTTTTGTTGCATTTCGTATAAACTGCGAATTCCGCAGGGCGAGTCTCTCCCAACGCGTCTTTATAGCTTATTTACGTTTTATCTGCGACGATCCTAAAACGATAATAATGCGTTAACATTACTATTTGCCGGCGATTTGTGAATAAACAGTAATCAAGGATTCATGTCTGCGCAATTAACACTTAACAGGCTGCGTGTATATTGTGTATCCAACCAATTATAAGTGAACTTGAATAAAACGAAGGTGGTAGAGTTTTAGAAAACGTTGAAGATTCGAAGGTTTCAGTAAGCATCTTAAAGCGCTTAAGAGCTAGGGTATAGCAGCATGACTGTAGTAAACTTGTATACAAAATTCTCACGAATAAAATTTCATTGTGACATCTAGAGATATTGTTGTTGTCGATGGTTGTGTTCTTGACCACATATAGTCTCTGCGCTATTGGCATGCCATAAGTCCGGAGGAATTTGTCGTTTTGACCGAGGTTGATGGCTGCTTTGTGAAGGCGTGGCAGGGAGTTGATTAGTGCGCATGGCTGAGGTTTAAGGTCGGTTAGCGAAGGCGTGGCTGGGGGTTGGTTAGTGCGCATGGCCGAGGTTTAAGGTCGGTTAGTGAAGGCGTGGCTTTGGGTTGGTTACTGCGCATTACCGAGGTTTAAGGTCGGTTGGTGAAGGCGTGGTTGGGGGTTGGTTAGTGCGCATGGCCGAGGTTTAAGGTCGGTTAGCGAAGGCGTGGCTGGGGGTTGGTTAGTGCGCATGGCCGAAGTTTAAGGTCGGTTGGTGAAGGCGTGGCTGGGGGTTGGTTAGTCGCATGGCCGAGGTTTAAGGTCGGTTGGTGGAGGCGTGGCTGGGGTTTGGTTAATGCGCATGGCCGAGGTTTAAGGTCGGTTGGTTAAGGCGTGGCTGGGGGTTGGTTAGTGCGCATGGCCGAGGTTTACGGTCGGTTGGTGAAGGCGTGACTGGGAGTTAGCAAGTACGCATCGATAAGCACGCTTGTTGACGCTGAACGATGGAGGAAAGCCGGTGAGTTATAGAGAGATGTGTTCAATCCGGGGTTATCTTGAGGTGAGGTCAATGCGGTAAACAGAGGAGAGACGTATTGTTGAGTATCATATGTATTTCATAATATACAAATAACGAATGTAACAAACTAAACCGAAATAAGTATGTAAACATCGTTCGCTTTCAACCGCTTCATTCAACGATATAATTGATTCGTCATTGGCCATGAGACGTTTCCCTAACAATATGGCTAAAGTACACATATTTTCACAGATGCTAACAAAAAGTATCTGTTGCTCATAAGGTCACTAGCTTCGTCTCTTCACACCGGCCATTGTCTTATATCACGCGTATTCGTGCGCTATATATTATTATATAAATCAAAAGTCATACTTATTACCAAATTACGAATTATCGTTCCTTCCGACTCTATTGCAACACTCTCGACATACCACAGTCGTAAATAGTGTGACCATAAAGTAGGTTAACGAATATAATGCGGACATAGATTATTTCGTGGTTGTTACTCCGGTAAAGTATGTTAGACAACTGGGATGATAATAATACACTTTGCTACTGGCAAATACATAGTCGCGACTTGCTCTAAATAGTAGTTACTAGAGTAGATAGTATATAGAAAGCAGATAGAGTTTATGAAACTGTTAGGGTTTGTAGTTCGAATAACGTAGCTATTTCTCACAGCTTCATCTCATGGACAATCTTTTAATACATGGGGTCGAGATTGACGTCCTTGGGAAATTCGGAACTATTTGAACTGGAGCGTTCTACTGGACGACTAACCAAATCGCCCGCGTTTTGCTACCAACTATTGCGTATTTATCCATAGAAATTTGACTTTCATATATGTCTTAAAATCGAATAAATAATAATATAAACATTCGGAAAACGACCATATTTTCTAAAAACGAATATGTGTGTGTGCGTGCGTGCGTGGGTGCGTGTGTAAAAAGTGACTAAAATTAAGAAAACCGAATAAACACCTTCGAAAATGTAATTCATAAGTACAAAACCAGCGATTGGAAAAATCCTCACTTAAATGGGGTGGGGGAAAAACACCTAGCGTGAAAAACTCACCGAGTCTGGGCAGACAATTGACCTTTTTCCATTCACGCCACTGGTTCTAAATGTCTATAAACGAACTACATATGTCGCACACTCTGCTAAGTCTATGATAGGTCCATGTTTATTTACAATGAGATGAAGACATAGCGGGGAGGGAAGCGACATAGAGAACACATATAGAGCATCTGAAGCACAGCAAACGTCAGAGGGAAAAATCCCTAACAGAACCACACTGCAAGGGATACCCAGACCCCCACGGATGCGGGTTTACAATGAATGTTTATTGCAGCTATTCAGTGCAGATGCAATACCTTTGATACTTGCGTATCACCCGACAAAGATATCGAGAGTCCACCCATTTCAGGGATGGGTTTACTACAGCAATCGAGGATAAGTGACTCTCAGGGGATTGTGGCAGAAAATTCAACGGCTGATTCGAACCCGCGACCTTTCAGCCACGAGTCCAGTGCTCCGACCACTTGACTGACTGTTTAATCATATTTATATTATGTCATAACATTTTCACGCATGGTATAATATGACAATTTATTCGAAAGCCTTTTCGAGTGATTTTGATTTCGCTTATAATTGAATTAAGTACTAGATTCGAAACAGCTCGAGTTCCTCCTTTTGCAATAACCCGCAGGAAATCAAACATAAAGCGACAACTTACAACAATATATATATCTATATATATATACGGTATATATAAATGTCAGTTGCCATGTTAGCCATGATGTATAGGACAGAAAGTACAGGTACAGATAATACCTTATTGACTGACTCATAAGATTCACACAAGCTTTCGTATACAAGTATACTTTGTCAGGTGTAATGAGGTAGTGGAGATACAGAATATATAATAGAACGTCACAACAGAGTGTAGCTGTCAAGAAAACCTCGTATGTATACTTGTATATGAAAACTTGCGTGAATCTATCTCTGTCAATATGCAGTTACCTTTATTTTTCAATTTACAACAATATTTACATTTATGATGCACGTATAACGTACAAAAATGAATATATGCATATTCAACACTTTTCAGTCGAATAGATTATACGAATTTCAAAACAGTGATTGTCATACATTTTGCAACTCCAATACTGAGAATAAAATACTGATGGACAAGAATATTAAAGGTATTTTCAGATATACTATACATTATTTAACAAGAACGTGTAGTTATAGGTCAAGTACAACACTTATAGATCGTAATTATCAGCCAAGGTTGTTAAATTGGGTTTACAATTAATGTTTATGGCAGCTATATTCAGTGCAAATACAATACCTACGACACTTGCATATCACCCATATCAAATATGATATCAAGCGTCAACTTATTTTGGAGACGGGTTTACTTCAGCAATCGGGGATAAACAACTTGCCTAGGATCATTTCATAAAAAGTCGACCAGTGGACGGTTTCGAACCTGTGACCTTTCAATTACGAATACCAAGTTCCTACCATTTGACTGCTTCCTCTTATAGTACAGCCATTTTGATTGTAAAAAATAATTATAATATTAAATGAATTATAATTATTCAAGAGTCCTTAGAATGTGATGCAATAAAACATAAGCTATTGTTTTTTGTCTGTGTGATGGTACACGATGATACTTGACTATCCTAGAGATTAAAGGTAAATCGCACAAAATTGTAAAATGCACAGTCAATATAAAAAATCGAATAACGTATTCATTATGGAAAACAACGACAGGAAGAATAAACTACCAAAACATTTATCACATAAATTATGAATAACATTGTATGAGGTAAAGGACATTTTGGCAGAAATATATCTTTAACTATAAAAACATTAACAATAGAAGAACGGGTAAAATGTAACGTTTGTGGGGGTAGTCGAATTGATTATATAATAACAGGAGAGGGGTACACAGAGAAAAACCTTGCGTCTGGTGGGACTCGAACCCGCAACATCTAGATTTGTTGTTACCAAACAAGCTACAGAAGCAGACGTTCTCTAATGTCGGTATTTAAGATCCTTTTGAGAACACATTGATACATCAAGTCTGTTCACGTCAGCGATAAACACATCTGTAACAAGAATTGACAGACTGTATATTGAATGAATGACTTACAGCGTTTGAACGCGGGTAAACCTCACCCCACTCAACTGTACATCACATTACTAAGCAAGACAATTTTGTGACAACGGTTGTTTTATAAAAAACTCATGAGAAATGCCCAGACAAAACCTTGCCTCTGATGGGCCTGGTGGTCTCTCAGATACGGTGTCAAAGGCAATATTTTTTTCGTGCATTTCTCTCGGAGGTGCCATGAACTAGTGAGATCCGGGCTGGGATTAGGGTTTAGGGTTGGAAATTACAATATACACTGGTGTCATTGCAGAACATCGGTCTACTTCATGATGTGGAAATATACACCAATCCTCACCTCATTAACCAACTCTAACCCTGTACCAATGTCATTATATGAATTAAAACAGATTTTGTAATCTTTAATTATGTCCCAATTATATATATATTCATATATATATATATACAATTTCAGATCTCTGCGTCATTCTGGATAAATACAGGGCAGAGTGGGATTCTTGGACAAAAGTTGGCCAATTTTAGATATGTCCATTTCTGATAAAGAAGTAGCTGTCTTGAAAAAATTGGCCCTACAATATATCTCTCTGCTCAAACGTTAACAATCAATTAGGAGTGGCTTGGGGTCCTGGCTATTTTGGAACGGGTTGGAACCGATTCGCCAGATTCATGTACTCCTTTCGCCTGTCACTGTCAAATACCTGCAAAAGATCGACATCTCATTTCACTGCGCCTGGAGCGGTTTAACGAAAACCAGGGCCAACAAGAGCGAGTTACTCGGAATTGCGGACAAGACATTCGAACGTATGACCTCCACATAACCAGTCTTGTGCTCTACTCATCGAGCTACCAAAGTAGACTCTCCCGCCGATTTCAGGATTGATAGCCTTTTGAAAACATTTTTTCTGTGCATTTCTTTCCTTTCAACTTTTTATAACGGTTAGTAAACGAACTGACGCATCAGAAATGGCTAAAACTACCACGTTCGTGCCAGTTTCTTGCTGTTAGGAATCAATACAAAGTGCATCTGCATTTAGGAAACAATGATAACTACATTTCCATGCAGTGTAACATAGGTATATGCTATTAAAATGGTTTATACTGTAAAAATTTAAACTTAGCCTTGTTTTAGTCATTAAAAATTGTGATATTTTAAAATTGCGATATTTAAATCGAAAAATTTAACGTGAAATAATGAAAAAAATTCAATGCACTCTATTCGATGACTTGCAAAATTAAAAGCGCACATAAATGGTCCTCTAGAATTCAAGATATATACATCATGCAAAAATTTCTACTTTTAGAGTAGTGAAGCATGGCTAGCCATATATAGATAGCAAAATTCTTCACAGGAACAAGGTTAATGAGTGTTTTAATGAAGAAAAAAGAAATTCATTAAGAATTCACGTGTTGTTAGTGTAATACTGTTATTGCAATAATTTGATGAGTGATTTAGACAGTTAGAGGGTTTGGTTAATTAGAAATGTATTAGCGATGTCCATATTAGCACAAAGGATAGCAGCCATGTTAATCTAATTCATAGTGATGCGAGTGATAAAGGGCGATACTTTTTATATAGACAAACAAGTTTTATTAATCACCAGTTATTGCAGAAACATTTTCTTTTATCAGAAAAGTATTCTAGAAATACAGTGCAAATGGCCAATAAGAATGCGGGAAAACCTATGAAAGAATTCTATAACAATGCGCACGAACACAAACAATGCAATAACGTAAATATAAGTTTAATCATAATGCGTGTGATATTTGTGGATAACTGTATGACAGTGCAAAGAAGCTAACTGTAATCAGTGGGTAACATGAAAAAATATACTTTATCGGGCAACTTTTGCCAATCAGTTAAAAATGCAAGGATAAAGTATAACATTTATAGACTGCAAGTATCAGCCAAGGCTCTCAGGTGTGATTTATAAAGAATGTTTCAGGCAGCTATATTCAGCGCAGATAAAAGCCTTTGACACTTCTATATCACCCATCAAAGTAGATAGCAAGCGTCTACCCATTGTGGAGACGGGAGTTTGGGAGTACTCAAGCAATCGGTGATAAATGACTTGCTGAGGATATTTGGCGGTTTCAAACCTGCGACCTTTTGGTTGCGAGTTCAGTGCTCCTACCACCCGATTAACTACTTTCTAGGTTACAATATATGATAGTAAACAACGATAAAACTAGTGGTAGTATAATAATTATAGAGAATCACACAAGAATGAATATGCACAATGCGTAATAAGACTACATACATAATATGCAGAGTTAAAACAGACAGGAATACAGTATGCATTAATTGATGATAATTATATAACAAGCAACAATAAAGTATACGGATGAATTACGGGGTTGTGATGGTTTTGTCATTAATTTTAGAAATAGCTGTCGTAAACTGTGATAAATTTCCTAAAGACATATTAAATATCATTAATTGGATAAATTACTGTAAAATATAAAGAACAATACACCAATAATGTCAAAATCTAAGTGCATGCATACATGTTAATCTGGGTACGGTGAGAGGAAGATGAGGGGAAGAGAAAAGAAGGAAAGAATAGATAATAACAGGAAAGCGTGTATCAGCTTAGATAAAAAAAAACGAGATATGCTGCAAAAGTACAAATTTTCGCGTTTCGTTTATCTCACAAATTATTTCAATAGGAGCTATCGCATAATTTAATTCACAAGTCATCGAAAAAAGACATCTATTTTATTTATTATAAAATTCCAAATAGAATTGAGAAGGCATTTTGTGAATATTGTGAATGAAAACCACGCGAACATTTGAACTGCCACAGTACACAACATATCAACAAAAAATACACAGACAAACACTGAGTTACCTCCTTAACCTCGCAACCAATGCTGGGAAAACTCCAATACCATAGCAATGAGGCTTATATTTCGTCATGGAGAATAACATCAGGTGCACAAAACCCATTTTCTCGTTTTGTTTGAGATGCTTTCATCAATTCATTCATATTTCGCAAACCGTCTCTGGAACAAGAATTCTTCTGTGATTCTACTTTCTTCCATACTCCATTGTCCTCTTTATGATAGTTTTTACGATACGCCTTCAATGACCGATTAAACCGATCTATGCCTCGTGTTTCAAGGTCGCGCACACACCCAATTCGTCTAATAATTTTCTTTTGCTTTATGGCAGTTTTTTCAAGTGGCTTGTTTTTCTCTGCGATTTTTACGTATTTCAACACTGATTCCTTGTCAAAATACAGCGATGCCATTTTAACAGAGTCGCCCACCGCGCGTTTTTGTGTTTCAACAGTTCCTGAACTGCTTTTACGTTTCATAATATGACCTTCAAAATTTGATGCATCGCCATTGTTGCTGTCCTCAATCATCATTATCTTAGGAAGCAGCTTTTCGCTTGTAGGCATTTGCATCTCGATAGAAGCACAAGTTGTCTCCCCTGATTGGTATTCATCTATGCTATTTTTTGGTCCACCTGATTTTGCACAAGTATTCTCTGAACTAAATCCCGACAAATCATGTAACACCAGTTCCTTCTCACAGGTCACATGATCCGAATCATTGTGTACGCTGGGCTGGCTAATCGAATCGTCTACATAATGTGACATTATCCTCTGAATTTGTGACGATTTTGTATTCCAGAGAATGATAGTTTTATCGTCATTCTTGTGGGTTACTTTATCAACTCGGTTAGTGAAAGAGAAACAGTCGAGGTTAGGGAAACCAAGATTTACCTTGCTAGAACAATTGCTCTCATGTTTCTCGAGATTCTGTATTCACGAGTCATGACATCACAAATAATACAGTATAACCATCTCAATGAGGAAAATTAGACATGACTGTATGTAGGCAACAAGAAACTGAAATAGGCCCACTAGCTAGGTCTTCACTAATCCTTTCCATTAATAGCTAAGACTGATTATTACGATTATTGAATTAATCTTGTTGACACCAACATAGTGTACGGAAGATTTGGGCACATAGTTGATTATGCTTGTCTGTTGACGCCACTGGTTTTGAATGCCACCCGACTGTCTCCTCACGTTGCACACTGCGGTGAATTTTTAATAGGTGATGATTATGTTAATTGGGATGACGAGATAGTGGAGAGATAGTACCATGAAAGACAATGCCATCAGCATCCTAAGCACATTGGACCAAGACCAATTGCCAATACATCCACAACTTTCACGAAGATACACGACTTCTGTAGTGTTTTAATCGTGCTTCCTTATGTATATACCCTCCGCTCAATATGTGAGAGATGCACCTGAGCTAGCAGGCAGAAGGGTACAGAGATTTGGGATAAGATAGCCAGGTAGAGATAGATTATGGAAAGAACATATAAATTATTCATGATAACCAATAATCGTTTATGATAAAATAAATTCAGCTGTTATATAAAACTAGTTCAACTGAAGCTTTATAAATAAGTGATATTGTACCTTCGTGTCGATGGTAGCTGTGAGTAACTCTGTAGTCTTAGCGCATACTGGGAAACGGGTTGTGGGTGCAGTTACGTCTGGGTGAATTCCATTTCTGTTGACAAAGGTTTTGAGAAATGATTAATTGAATTAATGGACTGTGGAAAATGATGGATTTATGGTTGGTTGCTCGGATTGAATGGTTACTATGACGATAAAGGATATGGCTGAATGTTGCTGAATGAAAGTAGTAAATAAAAAACGGCTGGAATATGGTGCAAGTGACGGTATACAAGTGAGGCATGGAGAAATGTTTTGAGCTAAGCTAAGGACCACATCGCAAAAAATTAGCTCAAAACATAACGTCATGTGACGTCATGCGATGAAATGGAAGTATTTCTGTAAGATATGAGTCTGTAACGAGTGAGCTATGCATTAACCTAGGTTACCTACAGTTATATATAGCTACAGTCAATCATATTATCGTCAATCATTGGGAGAAATGTAAATAGCCATATTGCAATATAGAGATTAGAGAGTGATATTGCAATTGAAAAATAGTAGAAATATCGATGACAGGAAATTGTTGTCAAAGGGATGCTACATTACTACACTTAAAAAACCATCTGTAAAGAAAGGGTCGAATCATGAGCACAACCGCCTGCCTTTTTTGTGCTGTACGTACAAAGTTATAATCTGCCAATTACATGGTGACTTTTAAAGTCATAAAGGTTTTCCATTGATGTCATGTATGCTTAAAACATAAGATAATGTGGCTGTATGATGTACTACTGATAGACATGGGGGATATTTGTTCTGTAAGACTGTCTCCCTGGTCCACTGTATATCCTAAACCATCGTAATTTGACAGTAAATGATACGCTTAAACTATATTTGATAGTAAAAGCTTTGAAATAAACTTTACATTACTGAATACACTGAATAGCCTATGAAGCCTGTAGTGTCATTATTAAGGCCTTTTATCAATATTTAAGTACATTTAGAGAGACTTTATGTTAGCTGCTTCAATTGGAAAGATAGCGCAGAATACTGAGATGAACATGGTGTTTTGTTTTTGGCTATCAAATTCATGGAAAATCTTGACAAAAGAGTATGGATTACGAATCAAATGAATTATTATGTAAATCACAGCTGATGGCTTCGATGATGCATATGCGATCGGTTTGTCGAGAACGCATCAATGTCCTACTAACAATGGTGAGGAATGCTTTGGTAAAGCATCTGTATTGACATGATGGTATGTATTTATAGGCTAATTACCGAAGTAATCGTTGTGATAGGCCATCCTGGGCCGATACAAAGCTGGCCTAATTAATGGGATTAACTCGATAATCTGATTAGCCTCACTCATAAGGGGTGAGGGAAAAACACCTAGTCTTGGCAGACAATTGACCTTTTACCATTCACGCCACTGGTTCTGAATGTCTACATATGAACTACATATGTCGCACACTCCGCTAAGTCTACGATAGGTCCACGTTTATTTACAATGAGATGACGACATAGCGGGGAGATAAGCGACATAGAGAGCAGATATAGAGCATCTGAAGCGTAGCAAACGTCAGAGGGAAAAAACCCCAACAGAACCACACTGCAAGGGCTATCCAAACCCCCATGAGTTTTCAGCCCGAAGAACGCCACAGTAAGTATACTGTATTGACATGACAGAATCATGTGATGCACAGATACAGCATGGAAAGTTATCTGGACAGACGCCATGTCATCTATCTCTCTCTTCTCTGCCTCTTGGAGACTTGGTGGTTGTAATAAGTACCTTGTCCCTTTCCTTCGCTACACTGTGGGTGATACAACTGGAACTTGGCACGATTTCACGAAGTCTGCTGCTTGCTACTGCTGCGTCTGCTGATGTCTCGGGGTCTTTGTATCCGATGTACATGATCGTCACCTCATTGCCTTACTTTTCTGCATATACTCGCCATGTTGGGGTACCTCTGCTGATAATGTGCCAGTACAAACAACAACCAGGCTGACTAGCAGTCATGACTCCCTGACTAGCAGTCATGACTCCCTGACTAGCAGTCATGACTCCCTGACTAGCAGTCATGACTCCATTCCGCTTGCAACTAAAGAGTAATAAATCAAATCATCCTTGATATGGCAATAGTACCTGATACACAGGCACATGGTACAAATACGTTCTGTCTGCTACAAAGTATGTGATTAGGTACAATTACATTCTGTCTGCTGTAAATTATGTCATGACTTCCATTCGAGACTACATTCTGAGGTTCTGTCTGTGCGAATGTAGAAATAGGCAGGGATATACCTGTTGTATGGGCTGTTATAGGCCCTTCACACGATAGCCTAATTAAGGTGTGTTAAAAGGGATAAACAGATCAAAAAAGGGAAAATGCGATGTTTTGGTGCTACTTTATAATTAAATGTAAGTCGCACATACAACATTACCCTGTTACATCCCTAATTTGTTTTTTAAATGAACCATTTCACGACAAATCTTTCTGAATATTCAAGCACGAAAATCTTGCTCATTTCCTATCGTGGAAAACGCGGGAAAAAATCCCTGGTTTGTTCGAACATGCAACCTCTCGCATGAAAGGCAACGTTTCTAACCACTACAGATATTTGTAACAAGCAGGATAATGGACCATAAATTGATCGGCTTATTTTTCTGGCGTTTCCATATTAATGTAATGGTAATAGGGGTAGCCGATATGGTTCTAAGAATTTCTGGAGAGAAATGCACCGAAGAAAATACAATATTTTAGTATCGCAAAAATAACAAATTAATAAAAAGATGAAATAAAACAGAACAGTCACACTTACACAGACTGAGTTTCGTACGTTGATGCAAGCTTTGTGTACGTGCCTTGTGGAGCTATGGAATTTTCCGGAGTACTGTTCGAATTATTCATAGCTAATCCAGAATCTGAGTTACGTTTAGTCAAATTAAAAGTTGCTGCGGTAATCTTGGATGTATATTGATTATTTACGAAATCTGTTATGCGTTTAGTTCCAGATGGATCCATCAATATACATCCGTTCTGTCGTATGTTCACTGGAAGCTGACCCAACAACGTATTCATATAATTCGGCGCAAATTTGTATTTGTAGATGAGACACGAATCTAACGATGCTGACTGTCCAACTAACTTAAACTTTGTAGTATCCCTTTTACTTCTGTTACTTCCCTTACTTGTATTTTCTTTGAGCAAGAAAGACAATGTTTCGGCTGCGTATGCTGGCACATTGCCTTTATCTGTCGGGGTATGTCTAAGGGCGTCTCGGTTTTTGTATATCGTGGCATCAATTTCGTCAAATGTCCGCGCTGACAAAGATCTAAGTGCATATGTACTTGAGTGATATTTTCTATAATGTTGAATATAACTACGACTTTCTGGATAGTGTTTGAATACATAATTATACGTCTTCAATTTGGCTCGGTATTCATTAAATAAAAAATCTCTCGTCACATTGCGCGTCTGTTCTTTTAACTTCGAAGTACTGTTATTGATTATACTATATTTAAATATTGGTTTCCAGTGTTTACTTGTGTAACCATAGCGATTGTTCCATCGGCATATTTTTCCCTCGAGAACCGAGGAATTTCTTGCTTTAAGACTTGTAGATTTCCGAGAGCTATTAACACTCGCCGAGTGTTTAACCTCATCGCATTCGCAAACTTCTTTACGTACTTCATCGATGCTGAAGTGTAGCAACTTTTTACAAATTTCACGCTCCAGATGCGCGCCCTGTATGTGTAATTTGTTACCATCCATTTCTAATGAAAACACAATGAAAAGACGTCAAATAAGTCATCTGTCTATCATCTTTCATTTCTCTCTAGAGAGCTGAAATTATAATTATGAACTTTGGTTAATATAGCAGAAAAATTACACATAGCCTTTCATACATCCTGTATAATCGTAACAATATATCAAGTATCGATGGCCGCATGGAATATGTAGGATGAGTTTGAATCCTGGCGAATATGCATTGTTTTCGCCCATCATTTCCTTTGGCAAGGTAATTTCGTGATTTCGAGAGTAATATACTCTCGTTGCTATGGTTGACTTAGTTATAAGTTAGTACTGGCGAAATTTAACCATTTTTATTTCAAAAAACGGTTTTATCTATGCATTCGGCGCATACTGTATTAAACATAATTAGCTTTTCTGCAGGGTTTTGTGCACATTCTATTCTATCTAGATAAAGACTTGAAAATCATTGTAAATCGCAAATAATTTGCATTAGCAGTAAAAACGTTAGTTAAATTATTGGATTTTGAGTATGGTTGCGAATACATAATAGACAATGAACCGGATGCTCATAAAAATTACCAGCTTAAGGACTATAACAGTTCAGTAATCTCAAAATTTTAATTAATAGGTATGTAGAATTCAATTGATACTGCCTCTCTAACAAGATATACTCGATAAATGTAGTCCAACTGTTGTAATCATTACACTGATCATAATAATCATTGTAGCGGATGTCTGGTTTTTATCACAACATTGGCTAAATATTTTTCTTAGAACTATCAAATAGGTAACTGCTAGTAACGCGCGGTGATGCATTCGTATTGAATTTGAGTTTATAGTATAGCTATAATCAGTATAATCATTCTTGTTTCTGTTAGTTGCAATGGAGCGTGTTCACGGATTTGACCCACGCCGACTATTGTTGCGACCAGGACCAAAATAACCACATAATCAAACTGAAAAATTCTATTAAAATAAAATTAGCAATTCCTTAATTGCTTCAAATATAACTAAGTATGGTAGTTACTTCGTACCATGTATCACAGGTTATATTACTTTTAGTGTTACGTACAACGTAGTCTTCATGCTAGACGGAGATCGCCATTTATAAACAACTTTGTTGGCAAGCGCTTTCATTGGTTGATAAATGTGAGAGCGCCAGTGCTTGTTGCATTACAGTTGATACCGCGTGGACCGAACATGTTGTCTGTAAAAAAAATATAATTAGAATTACAAAATGTATTAGATGAAATAGAAAAAAAAAAAAAAAAATTATCGAGATAAATACTACTATAGTGAATAAAAATATTTGAACAGTTACATTCATTTCAAATTTCAAACCAAATATTTCTAGGTAAGATTATGTTTT
This sequence comes from Epimenia babai, assembly GCA_011762755.2. NCBI lineage: Eukaryota > Metazoa > Mollusca > Solenogastres > Cavibelonia > Epimeniidae > Epimenia > Epimenia babai. The sequence goes on along the minus strand of WURV02147134.1, from coordinate 23,641 downwards.
ACTACGATAACTGCGACGGTCTCTCTCCCTGTCCTCCCTCCTACTCCCCCTCTCCCTCCTGCCCCCCCACCTTCTCCCTCTCTTTCTGTTACGGTCACAAAAGTAGTGCCATGTTAGACGTGGTTTGCGGGATCTCCGAAGATATAGTCCTGATCATAATCTTATGTGTCACATGGCGTTCCCCTGTCGACACATTCGCCGGTTAGGTCTCCCCCTTTGAACGTAATAAGCGGATACGTTCCTGCAACGCCGCGACGTCGCAGAACGGTGGGCGTAACCACTGTGGTCGACTCGTTGCTGGGATGGCTAGCCAGAATTCCAGTGCGAACCAAGAGATATAATGAGGCGTCGTTTGCTCAAAATACGACTGTACGTACAACGGCAGGGATTGTTTCGACTACTGTTAAACTATCCCACGGTCAAGTCTACTGTAGCGGTTCTCCTTACCCACGCATGACACGTAATCCACCAGCAACTGAATGACTTTATTGTAAAATTATAAATACTAGGTTTAATGGTGGTTGTCTTGAGTGTCAATAAAAGTTCAAAGAATCCTTTTTGTGAACAATGAATATTTATTATTTTGTGGTAGGTCATAATCTTATATCTCTTTCAAATGGCCGTCGGACTGCGATATCCTGGCAGTAATGTTATTGCGATAACCGCCCGTAACCGATCCTTAATCACTTGCCGTCGTTTTTATTGCACATTAGTTGATCATAAAGTCCCAACGCAAGGTCGCATAAACAATAATGGCATATCGTTCTAGCTATTATACAGGAACTTTATGTTGGGTGTTGGCGATCTCTAGCCATTATACACTAATGATAATGCTCGCCACCGAAATGTTCCATGATTAAAGAGGCCTTTTGATGGATAATTCCTAACAATCACTTTGATACAAAATATTTAACTCAAAATTTATTCTATGTAACCATTGATTTGATGTTTTCATGTTTAAAAACTCACACACATACCTTTCATTTCTGTATTATTCGAACATCGAAGGGTTACTGTGCGCATGCGTATCACTGCCTTAATTGTTTACGGAAGCTTAATCGTTGCCAGATCTTAACTCCAACAATACTGGTCTTACTCTATAGTCTTGTAATGTAAGAAGTATCATTATCTACAAATAGTTTGGATTATCAAGGATAACTGCGAAGTTATGTGAGTACTATTAGACTTAGGTTTAAAAAACAATTGCCGTTCAATCTACCACACTTATATATACACAATCTAGCTCATCCAATTTTCAATCGAACGTGTGTTTGCCGTAGCACTAAAAACGTCTTTTGATGAGAAGAAATTAGTGACCAAAATAGGGCGCCGGACGATATATTCACTGTTGTTCTGATTTATCTTATCTCTGTGTATGTATTATGATTATCTCGTTTATTTATGTGTTGAACTGAAATATAGTTCATAGCATTTTTTCAGTATTTGGGGACAGGTCGAAACGTCCCTTTTCGAAAACGTCCCCTTTCGAAAACGTCCCCTACCAAAACGGCCCCCTACAAAACCTCTTCCCTACCAAAATGCACCCCTACCATAATGCCCCCTTCCAAAACGCCCGCTGCCCAAAAGCCCCTTACCAAATGCCCCCTCACCAAAATGCCTCCTTACCAAAACGTCCCTTTTCCAAAACTTCCCCTACCAAAGCGTCCCCCTACTAAGATGCTCCCCTACCAAGATGCTTCCCTACCAAGATGCTTCCCTACCAAAACGTCCCCTTTCCAAATCATCCTGACCAAAGCGTCTCCCTACCAAGATGCTCTCCTACCAACACACCCACTTACCAAAACGCTCCCTTGTCATAGTGTTAGATTAATACTTGTCACAACATCCCTGAATAGTAGATACCGTTCTAGTATACGGTATCTAGTATATTTCTTTGAAGTCGCCGAGTTGTTGATTGTTACTGTTTGGTATCGCCGCTACTGGGGTGAATAGCGTAATATGCGAGAAAATGGTTCATTGGAAGTAGAAGGCTATCCAATGCGATATACATACAAAGTGGCAATATTTAATATGTAATTCTGGTATGGACTTAGAAACACGCGACGGATATTCTCTTTGAATTAAATGAAGATCACGTCCCGGGTGAATTTTTTGTCGCGGATATCTGCAGAGAGGACTCTCTCGATCCCGTATATCCGTAACACAATGCCAAATACATCTTGCAAGTAAAGCGAAAACTGTCTACATTGACGGAAGTTCCGGAACATTCAAGATTGTTCTGATACCTTTCACGCAGTTGTTTAGCATCCATGCATTTTTACGAGGAAATTTATTTGTATCATTGATTGTATATATTTCTGGTGTGTGAATTTTTGTTATATTCAACGATATATTGTGTATAATTTGGTGTGTGATATTCTGGTGCGATACTCCGGTTAATATATTGTATTTTTGATTTTTGTGTAATTTTTCTCAATATATTGTATATAAGTGATTGTATATGTATATGTGTGATTTTGTTTATCCATATTATATTACTAAAATATTGTTAATCCATTTATAATGTATTGCACTATTTTAATATATTCGTTCAAATACTCTAATGCCTCTTGGCTTTATTCCTTTATACTTATCATATCCATCATTCTAGTAGGGGAATTTTTGGTAGGGGAGCATTCAGGTAGGGTAGTGTTCTGGTTGGGAAGCGTTTTGATAGGGTAGCATTTTGGTAGTGGAGCGTTTTGGTAGGGGAGCGTTTTGGTAGGGGAGCGTTTTGGAACGGGGACATTTTGGAAGAGGGACGTTTTGGAAAGGGAACGTTTTGACTGTAAAGCTAATGAAATTGCTGAATAATGCTCTTGAAACTGTTGTAGATATTTGATAGATTAATTTACTTCAGTCTTTATCGTCACTTCGTTTGTGTCGATCTATAGTTATGAGGACAAGTTGTGTTTTCCCACGTGAAGTTGATTTAGAATTAAAAGTATCATGATGTTTGGCGCATACGTATCCTTATGCACCCAAAACCAGATGACCCACAACATATTTACAATGACATATGAATGTATGTAGATGTATATACTATATACATATATGGTGAATCTATACTGTAAATGTATATACTTCATCAATGGTAAAAAACTTACAGCCGATGTTTCAAATGTGAAATATTCTCACAGTCGAATTATTTTATATATATGTGACATTCTATTGAACATGCCATGGGCCACACTTTTTATAGGAAGGGGCTGTGTTTGCCCCACAAGTTGCACCCCCCATGGCGTATTTAGTGTCATACTGTTACTGTATCGGCATATTTGATTGGTTTATATTTGCAGATTCGCAGAAAAAATCAGCGATGTGATTCATGAACCATCATGGGAGAGATGATAAGGCTGGGTAACTGCTACTATGGCGAGTGACAACGCCATAAATCAATGATGTAATTCGTGAACCATTATGTTGCTGATAGAGCATGGCAGCGGTGACTATGGCGAGTGACGACGCCATAAATTCCACAACGACGATCGACAGCTGTATAAATTCCACAGCTACGCACGATAGCCCGAATGATAAAGATGTCAGGAGACTCAAGAAGCGTAGCATCGTAGCGAAATTGGCGAATAAAACTCGCAATTCGCAACCAGAAGATGGGCTGACTATCGATAATCGTGTTGAAGCAACTCCAGACAGCGCGACCTCGACGGCTGCCCAACCATCTCCAAACGACGCACAGCAGAAACTAAAAAGACATTGCGGTAACAGTACGACCGCAGAATCTAATAGGGAGAATTGTAAGGAAGCTAATAAATTGTATATCAAGAAATTATTGAGGCCGAGTATATCCGATACCGGTGTGGTACAGTCGTATAGATACCATGCAGATTCGGATATAAATCCCTCTGTGTTGAGTAACGGCATTGATAGTAATGTGTATATTCATAATTCTAAGGCGTCGCTACAAAACGGGGATAAGGTCTCGTCGGAGACGACCATCAACCGCTTGCGGCTGCTTAAGATGTCGAGCGATACGCCGGACGCACAATTCAGACATTTACCGACTCCGCCCACGACCCCACGGCAGTCGTCTACGAAGGGAGAAAAGCGCGATCGCGAGCCGTATTCGTCGAGCGAAGAACGCGACCACGACAGAATTGTGAGTAAACCGAAACGGACGTCTTTCGATAGCGTCACTGTTGGTACGACACGCGACGTAGGGGATCGTGCGGGCATGTCGTATGCAATCATAGACGACTCTAGTCAATTGCGTGGCGATGAATACGTGATAGGAAACGAAGCATCAAACGATGACGTTTTAAACACAAGCGATCCTATACTTTTCCCTACAATCTCGCGCGATAATACACTCAGCATTATAGATAAAATAGTCCCGTCATACGATCGGGATTCACCGCCTAAAATTATTAATTCACCCAAATACGGTCGCCACGACGAAACGAATATAAACAATGCATCGAATACATCACTTTCTAAAGACGCTCTACCATCTGATTTGTCATTACACGGACGGTCCAATCGATTAACTCCCTTGTCACCTAGTCATAACCTCCCTCCACTGCCGTTCGACCCGTTGACGCGCGCCTATCGCACGGCGTACAAGTCGGAAAACGCGACGATGCGCGATATTCTGCTGGAGAGAAACGACTCGATCGGCGAGTACAAAAGTGCCGACTCATTGTCACTCGCGTCTAACTCCGGTCTTCCGATCATCTTCACTCATCAAGTGAAAAACAAGTTCGTTCCTTATTTATTTAACGAAATTACACTTCTCTTCCAGTTACACTATATGCGGTGTTTTTCTAGTAAATTGTTTTTCCAGAATGTTAGACGCGCCATGCTACACGTGCAAGAGGTTCCTAATATGATTTTGCGCAAAGCATGGATTATTTATTTTTTGCGTTTTTGTGCCTGGGCATTAAGAGAGATTTGTAATTTACGGTGTTGCTGAGAATTTCCCGAGTATATAGTAATGCGATCAGTATTGCCAGTACAATTGGCATTTACAACTATTAGTACAAAACACACGAACTGCGCCTAAAAAAAATCCCCTTTTAATTCCATCGTCTGATTCGGAGGCTGGGTGAACCTTGCTGTGTCTTTATCTAAAGGCCTTTAACAAGCCCGCGTATCTCTTCACGATGTTTCTTGCGCCACTACCTCTCCCTTCTCTCGTCCCCTCATATACATAATCGTTACGGCGATGACATCACTTATCCCTGATTTATCCGCGTGTGCGATGTGGGTAAGTACCCCAAATCCACGTTATGGATGAATAGAGCGTCTGCTGAGACTCTACCAGTTGCTCATTGGTGGTGATTTCATTAATAAATGAGGCCATATTCAGTGACATGCTGAAACAATAATGGCATATCATTCTTGCCATTATAAAGGAACTCTATATCCGGTGTTGGCGATCTCCTGCCATTATACACTAATGATAATGCCCGCCCCCGAAAGGACTCTCTATGATTGAAGAAGCCTTTTGATAGATAATAAATAAGCATCACCACATGATAACAGTGTCATTCGATTATCTTTTATGTTTGTTTTGGCAGAGGTGTAAACCTGAACGCGAGCACACAGTCCAATAGCTCACTCCTCGGTGCTGATGAAATGAACCGTTATCTTCCTGATAGGAAACTCAACATCTTCGTTGGTTCATGGAATATGTGCGAAATTAAGGTACTTCAATGAATTCCATCGCTAATTTTATTGTCTTTTACGGCCTACTCGCTATCCCATACCTCGATGGCTGACCACCATGGGTGTGAAGGACGATAACGACTTCTAAACAATGTTTTACTACATTTATTTAAATAATGTGCTAAATATACAGCGATTCAGAGGCGAATATTCCGCAATTTTGCTCTTATATCCCTCGATCTCAGCAGCTGTAAAAGATCTTTCTTAATTAATGATCCACCCTGAGTTCTAAAATAGTCTCTTGTATATACAAGTTCTAATGCAAGAAGTCGATTTTACACAATCAGGTGGAATCGGAGTATCGTGATATATTTTCGTGGATTTCAATTTAGGAATTACGAGAAAAACAAGCATACACTACTACCCTAGTGGCATCTACTACCGTGATGGTATATAAGCCATCTATGACCCAGATACATAATAATCTATGATCTAGATATATATAAGCCATCTATGACCCAGATACATAGTAATCTATGATCTAGATATATATAAGCCATCACCTAGAAATATATTTAGCATTACTATAATATTTTTTTATTTAAATTAATTATCGCAGTTGTCAATAAAGCAACCTAAAATATGCATAAGCCTTCAGGTCAATAAAGATATTCCACTAAAACACAGTACATCAATAAAATTTTGTATATAATCTAACATCTGTATAGACATGCCCGATATCGCTCGACGATTTCATTCTTCCGAGTTCAACCAAGATTCTGTTGGACATGTACGTGATTGGAACACAGGAGAACGCCATGAACAAGTAAGCATTTATTAGAACTGATGGCCACATCATCGAGCTAAACTGAGTTCCTAATAGACCGCAATCTGAATTTATTTGACTAAAATAGAAATACGTGCGTGATACACCATATTAATGCACATTACAATGTATATAGATGTATATATTGAGAAATGTTTTTTTCTGTTTGCAATGGCAGCAAAGTATTTTATTTGATTGGATGGTTCCCGGTTCATTCGGGACAATGTATCTATATAATACACAACATATTGCCACTTTAGGGACATTTGACATTGTTTATGGTTCATATTGCGGAGGCTGACTAATACTTTGTAACTGGAAAGAAATGCACAGAAAAAACCTATACCTCTGATGGGACTCGAACCCATCTGGAGGTCGTGGGTTCGAGTCCAATCAGAAGTGTAGTTTTTTCTTCGCATTTCCAGTTATTCAAAGAATCACGTTGGCTACCTCCATTAACACCATGTCTATACATTGTCTCGAAGTAGTTAAGGCGCGATGCAGATATTCGAAGCGTACCTCATTGCCGAAAGGTAATGGGTTCGTCATCACCCGCCACGTAGCTTTTCTGTGATAATTCTCAGCGATATACGACAAGGATAATTGACACCTCATTCATCAACTAAGTCTAAGATTGACACCTCATTGCACTTGATGAAGTATACTTGTATACGAAAGATTGTGTTAATCATAACCTTAGTTAGTCAATAAGGTGTTAGCTTTTAGCTTTTCTACGATATTACTAGCCTGAAAATCCATATCTCCATGTCTGTTTCTCAGCAAATCATTTATAGTCGTCTGCTGGAGTAAACCGATCTCTAAATGGGTAGACGCTCAATATTATCCTTCAGACCCGATCTGACAGTGTCAAAGGTATCTATCTGCACTGAATACCATAAACATTTTAAACCTCATGTGAGAGGCTTGATTTCCAGTCTATCAGTGTTGTGCGCTAATATACTTTATTTCACTTTAGTTTACTTCTCTTCACTTCTTCACTCCACTTTACTTTACATCACTTCACTACACTTTACCTTACTTTACTTCACTTCACTTTACCTTACCTTACTTTACTTTACTTTACTTCGCTTTACTTTACTTCGCTTCGCTTCAATTCGCTTCACTCTACTTCACTTTACTTCACTCTACTTCACTTTACCTCACTTTACTTCACTTTACTTCACTTTACTTCACTTTACTTCACTTTACTTCACTTTACTTCTTCACTTCACTTCTACACTTCACTTTACCTTAATTTACTTCACTTCACTTTGCCTTACTTTACTTCACTTTACCTCACTTTCAGTAACGTTTGTTATATTGCAGGAAGGAGTGGGAGATACAGCTACAGGAGACCCTCGGCCTGTCCCACGTGCTTATCTACTCAGCCACGCACGGCGCTCTGCACATCGCTGCATTCATGCGACGCGATCTCATGTGGTTCTGTTCAGGTCCTGCTTCCGTCTTAAATTGATCGGAGAACCGCATTCAACGGGCGAAAAATATTCAATTTTCAAATTAAACAAATAAACATTTACAGAAACAGAATAATTGTCTTTAAGATTTTGATGTCAATTAAATTTGCGATTCCTTCACTCCTTTAATCTAATATTTCTTCTTTGTCTCTATCTACCATAGTCTTATATTTATTTCCCTACCAGTCTATTATCTTTTTTTGTACCACAGGTCTTGTTTATGTTATGTAACGTCCTGTATTTTTTCCCTAACAGTCTTATACCTGTTTGTGTCCCTCAGTCTTGTATCTTTTGTTTCCTGCAGTCTCATATCTGTTTGTGTCCAGCAGTCTTGTATCTTTTGTTTCCTGCAGTCTCATACCTGTTTGTGTCCAGCAGTCTTGTATCTTTTGTTTCCTGCAGTCTCATACCTGTTTGTGTCCTGCGGTCTTGTATCTTTTGTTTCCTGCAGTCTCATACCTGTTTGTGTCCTGCGGTCTTGTATCTTTTGTTTCCTGTAGTCTTATACCTGTTTGTGTCGTTTGCTTTTCCCCAACCTAGAAATCCCTTGCTGAACCACATTCCTGTATTTATTGATAAGTACGATCCTGTATAAAACATTCTAAACTTGCCCGGCTGTGTTTCATATTATTACTCGACCCTAATTACCGGGTCACTGCTGCAGGTCTAGACTGGGACTGCGTGAGTACCCGAGCCATCACCGTCGTCAAGACTAAGGGTGCTGTGGCGATGTCTGTTCGCTTCTTTGGGACGTCTATGTTGTTCGTCAACAGTCATCTGACATGTAAGACTCTCAGCAGTCCTCAATCGCACATATAGATGTTTGTAACAATAGGCCGGCATTATCTTGTCTGGTGTGGTTTGCTGGTCGTTGGAATGGTAGCCTTTGGTTAATATCGGGGATATATGGATATATAAACGGATTAGCCTTAGTTATAACGGTACGTAAAGCTCTGTAGTGACAACTTCTGAGTCTGAGAAGACAGTTGACCTTGTTCCAAAACTCCTGAGTCTAAGAAGACAATTGAACTGGTTCCGAAGCCTCTGAGTCTGAGAAGACAATTGACCTGGTTCCGATGCCTCTGAGTCTGAGAAGACAGTTGACTTGGTTCCAAAACCTCTGAGTCTGAGAAGACAGTTGACTTGGTTCCAAAACCTCAGAGTCTGAGAAGACAGTTGACTTGGTTCCAAAGCCTCTGAGTCTGAGAAGACAATTGACCTGGTTTCGATGCCTCTAAGTCTGAGACGACAGTTAACTTGGTTCCAAAACCTCTGAGTCTGAGAAGACAGTTGACTTGGTTCCAAAACCTCAGAGTCTGAGAAGACAGTTAACTTGGTTCCAAAACCTCTGAGTATGAGAAGACAATTGACCTGGTTTCGATGCCTCTGAGTCTGAGAAGACAGTTGACTTGGTTCCAAAACCTCTGAGTCTAAGAAGACAGTTGACCTTGTTCCAAAACTCCTGAGTCTGAGAAGACAGTTGACCTTGTTCCAAAACTCCTGAGTCTGAGAAGACAGTTGACCTGGTTCCAAAACCTCTGAGTCTGAGAAGACAATTGACCTGGTTCCGAAGCTTCAGAGTCCTTGAAGACAGCTGAGTCTGTGAAGACAGTTGGCCTGGTGTCTAATGCCTACGGACAGGCTACATATGTCGCACTCTCCCCTAAACGGGTGAGAGTTGATCAGTATCAGCATTGAGGTTACGAGATACCGGAGAGGTATGTGTTATGGAGACCATCCAGCATCTGAGACACAGCCATGTCAGAGGGAAGAAGCTGTTACATCACACACTACAAGCACTGCAAAGAGCTCATGGGCACACTGGATCCTACAGGCAGACGGGGTTTAAGGCACTGCCCAAAGAATGCCTCAGGCTGTAATTGTAAAACTTTATTTATATAGCGCAACGTGTCAGTACAGTTGCGCTGTACAACGTTGATGATAAAAATCTCGATAAACAACATAAAAATATAATGAAAAACTGATATAATAAGTTTCTATATGGAAAAAAAAAGTAAAGTTAACGTGTAAGCGTGACAAAAAAGGTAGGTTTAAAAAAAATAAGTTAGGTATTTATATCCCGCACATTAAAGCCGCTTGCGCAGCTCGGCAAATGACGGTTTGCAAGGACTCACAGGGGCGTAGGCAGCTCTATTACAGGCCCCGGTAAGCCACTCGCAAATTCACTTGTGAGGTTTGAGGTTAGCCTATATACGGAAATCGATACATGATCATGTGAATTGAATTCTGACAACTGCGCTAACTACCTTCGCCCGTATCTGGATAGACTCTAAGCGTAAGCAGATTTCTCTTCCACATGGAAATAAGAAAGTATAAAGAACTGCTTGAGTAAAAATCACGGTGACTTGTAGAGATTCTTGTTGAATTTTTGTATTATATATTATTATTAGATTTACTGTAACTTTTGCTTCCTTCATAGTTCAATGGCATCACTTACGTTTTTGGTATATACTAGATTTATTTATATTGTTAAGTATCATGGGGATTATCAGGCATTTTCTTGCCATAACGACTAAGGGATAATATGGCACTTACAATGAAACTTCATTATTATTATTATTATTGTCCCATGAATGGCCTTTTATGTTTGTTTACCACTGAATTTATAGTGAAAATTTATAGTGAAAATTGTTTTTATCTCCCTCCCACGAAAAGACTTGAAATATTGAAAGAAATATCTTCCACTTCTGTGAGAATCATTGGCGGTCATAGAATGCCTAGGGTTATTATTTTTGTTCATCGACGATTGTGCTTATGTAGGTTCCTCGAGCAAGACCAAGCACCGGATGGCAGATTACGAGAAGATTATCAAAGAGCTGAGACTTCCCAAAGTCTCGACTTCTCAAGGTGCGTTTCACGTCTGACGGGGATTCTCAGAAATTTCCCGAACCAGATAATTTTAAAATTTAAATATGGACAATGTTTTCGCAGAGCAGTGTCTATTTATATGGACAATTTCGCGCACTGGCTTGTTGTAAGTGCCACTGCGCTGAAATTATTAGTGTTGAATACGAAAAGTAAAGTTTTACACCTTATAGTCGAGCTAAGGTAAAGATACACACAAATCATCGTATAGAGCCATAGTTAGTCTCATTTCTATTATTAGAGTGGTGAAGTAATAGACTTCTCAAAATAAAGCTCACCCATCCTAGACATTGCCCCTCAGTAGGCAACGTCAGTAATAATGGTTGTATATCCACACCGCCAAGTCTACCCAGAGGGCTAGCACTATATGCAAACGTTTCTTGCTGACATATCTTCCGGAGTGCAAGTCTGAGGATTCACCAACCTATCGCGGTTTGATCACTTTTCGATGTGTATTATGTTATTATACATATTGTTTATTTCCTGCGCCCTCAGGCAGCATCCTCACGCGGTACGACTGCATCTTCTGGTGTGGCGACCTCAACTTCCGCATCGAGAAAGGCCGCAGCAACGTCGACGTCATGCTGGGCCACCTGAACACCCTCGATCACCCGAACTTCGAGGACTTGATCGCCGGTGACCAGCTTTACAAGTGCATCACCGAAGGTTGCCAATGTTTACTTAATCGAGACCTGAGAGACGCAAGTTGTCGTGGTAGACATCTCGCAAAAACACGAAACGGCGAGATTTCACCCCCTTGTTGAGTAGCTAAGTAGTAATGATCGATATAAACTTTTGGTCCCAGATATACTTCTTCTTTAATAATAGTAATAATAATAATAATAAAAAAAATACTGATGATGACGATGAAGATAATAATTTTTATAATGATGATTATAGTAATGGTAATTATAGTAATGGTAATTATAGTAATGGTAATTATAGTAATGGTAATTATAGTAATGGTAATTATAGTAATGGTAAT